>CACSLK010027831.1:12430956-12441399 GCA_902706635.1 Striga hermonthica
CTACGTTATGACTTGATCCTGTTAAAGGTACGTAGGCAGCTTAGATATTTTCTAAGTTCAGTCATGAATTATATTCGTCTTCTAAGTTAGTCAATTTTGATTGGTTGGGCAAGAAAATGAAGTGCAACAAATGGTAATGATTGAGATTGCATGATGTGAAGAGAAACAAATCATTTTATTCCATAACTTGGAAGTCTTATTACATGAAGAAATGAACAACAGAGTCGCAAACATGCCTAAGCAAAAGGGTTCAAACATCCTAGCTTCTCTTTAGTCGCCTTCAAATTTGACTTCAACATCTTCAACTGTTCAGCCACTTCTTCATCCAACGGTGGAGCATTTCTGATGACAAGGATCTCCTCTTGAGTTAATTTCACCTTGGCCTTGGCACTATCGAGTGACTCTTATTGCCGCTTCAATGTCTGGGATAATGTTTTTGTCTTCGTCTTCAATTGCTCAAGCTCTTCCATGGCTCGATTTAGCTCAGCCTGAGTGGACTTCACTTGATTTGATTCAATATCCTCCTTCGCCTTATGTTCACGAAGACGGTCTTTAGCTTCAGCCAACTGTCGAGCAATATGTTCCTTCGTTGCCTTCTACGAAGATTTCGACCGTACTCCGTCATAAGAGTCGGCATTGTCAAACAAGACCTTCAACGGACTCTCGATGGTGGAAAAGTTGAACATGTCACATTTCTTCATGGCATTGAAAACAAGTGATACGTCTTCTTTTATAGAAGACAAGGAGTCAATAGGAGTCGCCATGACCTTGTCCCGGAGGTCGTACCACATGTCTTGAAGATACTTCTTTTGGCGGTCAAGAAGGAACTTCTCCCCTTTGAACTTGGAAATGGCTGGAGTATGAAGCTTTTGATCAGCAGCAAATTTTTTGGCACACGTTGGAACATTTGCTACAGAAGTCCCTTCATCGTCTTGCAACTCCTCGTCATCGTCAGAACCAAAGACATCTCGTCGCACCTTAAAAACAACAATGAAATACATGTATCAATTAGAAAGAGAACTCGAGATAGAAGTAAGTAAGAAGAGATAGAAAACCTTAGCCATGAGGTCCTCTGTCTCGTGTTAATTCTCTACCGCTTTTTCAACATGTTGCTGGGAACCAGATTGCTGCTTTGCTCTCTTCCAATGTTGATCTGCATTGATGCTCTCTTCTAAAGAGGTGGACCTACTCTTTCTCTTGTTGGTCTCAGGAACTCTGGCAAGAAGCGCCTCATGATCTCCACTTGTAGAATCACCCTGGTCAACAACTGGCTCTTTGCCTCTCGAAGATATCATGTTCGGCTTTGATGCAAGCAAATCCTCTATATGGCGCTCAAGATAGCCTCCGTGAACTTTTTGCAACCACGACTTATAAGCTTGTGTTGATTTCTTCGGATCTGGAGACACGCAAGGCAACGAAGCTTTGGATGAGGATCCGCATAGAACGCTCTGCTGCCAATAGTAAATTCCGTCGTCAAGAGAGCCCTCGCGGAAGTCTTTCTTCAAAGTACCAGGAACATCTTGATAAAACCCAAATTGGCGACTGAAACAATGAGGACTATATGGCTCAATGAAAAAGCGATTTTCTTGGCGCCATGTAAGGTAGTTAGACCGAATCGCCGTGAAATACCTCCATTCATATCTAGGCCTTCGTTGATCATCGACGTACCGGGAAGTCTGGTCCTTGATGATGATATTGCAAGTCCATGAAGCGGAGTCCCCCTTGTGGATACGTCTACGGGCTTCCTCGGGGACAAAGTGTCTTGCGCCATTCTCACCGGAATATGTCACCATCAAGGGTTTGTGCATTTGACCAATTGTGAAGTGAGTTTTAAAGTAGAGCGCCAACCAGCTATAAACGAAATGGACGGGAAATATCGATCGAGATAGACTTTTGCAGCTTGTAAGCTCGTTCAACCCTTTGTAGATGCTCGTTAAGACCGGAACTGCGAGGCCGACTATACAACCCTTGGCCATCATACTTGCCATCTTGAAGGTGTCTGGGCGAATTATGTCGACGTCGCCATTGGGGAGGACGAACGTGCATATCCAACATGAGAGATACGCCGCCAAGTGAATTTCTTCTTACAGCTTCAACTCCATCACAGCCATCTTCTTGAACAATTGATCTTCGACGGAGGTCCAGCGTCGATGTTCTTCAAAAGTGCCGGGCAGATTATGAGTTAACTTGAGGCGAATGATTCTCTTCTTCTCTCTGTTCCTCTTGTCAGCACGATTAGGAGGTTGTCTGTATTTGATAGCATTCTTCGACCAAAAATGCACCCATCGATTAATTGACACTTGTCCACCGTCGGATTCTTTGCACAGTAGATGATAGACGTGGAAGAGGTATCGGCAGCAGCGAGGAAGGCATAAATTATTATCTTTGTTGGTCCCTACCAGCTCGTTTGCATCCGGCACCACCTCGTCGAAGATGAACCCACTCAATGGAAGTCCATTTTTAATGGGCCAAATGAAACTTAACTTGGTTGGGTTTTGGGTTTAAGCTTTGTTGCTTTAAAAGTGGGCTTTAAGTTTTGAAATTGTCCCAGCCATATAGCCAAATCAAAGAAGTCGCGACTTACTCACTCCAAGACACGTTGTCCGTGAACAAGTCTCGAGGGGGCATTTGTAGATACATAAAAATTGTGTCCAATCAAATCGCGCCACGTGGAAATTAATTTATTAAAAATCAAGTTATATTTTCTATTTATATTTTAGGAATTTCCACATATTTAATTCCTAAATTTAAATAGTTAATTAATTGATATTTTAATATTTTAATTCTTGACCAATCAAATAATGCCAAGTGTCAAATCCTTATTCTTGGTAAATAAATCATATCTTCTAGAAGATCTTGGAAGATTTAAGTGGATCTAGAAGATCTTGGGAGATCTAAATAGATCTTAAAGATCTTATGTGAATCATCATGGACCAATCAAATCGCGTCCTACGATTCTTAAATTTGGTAGGGTGCTCTCTCCTACACCTATAAATAGGGGCTCTCCCTAATGTCAAAAACACACCTCATAATTCAAGTTCAAGTTCAAGAGCTCTAGAGAATTCTCTCTACGAAATTTCAAGTGTTCTTGAAGATTCAAAGCTGTTCTTGAAGATTCGAAGGAAGATTCAAGCAAGTTCAAGCTCAAAATCGACGTTTAATCAGGAAACAAGCTGTCAAGCCTCCGAATTGCATTCATATTCAAGTTCAAGTTCAAGATCTCTCGACGAGATTCAAGTGTTCTTGAAGATTTAAAGGCGTTCTTGAAAACTCAAAGCAAGATTCAAGCGCGTTCAGCCTCAAGATTTAAAGGCGTTCTTGAAAACTCAAAGCAAGATTCAATCCGGAAACAAGCTGTGAAGCCTCCGAATAACGTTAGTAAATTCAAAACTGGCGTGAAGAAGATTCGAGATCTACTTTGCGGCGAAGACCAAGGATTCGTGTTCTTCGTGTTCTTGGGATATTTTGACGTTTGATCCGGGAAAAAGCTTTCAAGCCCTCGGATTACGTTAATTCAAGTCAAATCAAGTCAAGGAGAAGATCAAGCTGAAGATTTCGCTCCAAGACTTAAAAATTGTTTGTGAGAAGAATCAGAGGAGATAATTAAGATTGTAACCCGCAATATTTATTTTGATTCAAGAAATTCATTTGAATAATATTTTTCGTGTTTTTAAATTCAATTCACGAAATTTGTTGTTACAAATTTTTGGCATGCCCGGTGGGACCTCTCTACCTCTCATCACTTCTCCAAAGTTCCTCACGTCATCATGACTAGCCGCAAGATTGCCGTAGTCAAGATTCCTTCAATAAGTTCCTCAAGTTCCAACCTCGGCGTCGTTACAAGAAGCATGGCCAAGCAACTGCAAGCATCTTCGGAGACGGCTCCTTTGCACGAGGTGATTGGAAGTGATAAGCTGCATCTTACCCACGAAGGTGATGAAGACGACTCTGCTTCTTTAACTCCTCGTTCATCATTAAGTTCTTCATCAATCTCAAGTGTCGCTCCGTCTATGACGACCAATGCTTCAACTCTTAAAGATCACATCGCAAGCTTAACGAAGGTTATTGAAAGGCTCGCGAAGAAGGTCGAAGAGCAAGACTCTCAAATCTCAAAGCTAATGGACAAGGTCGACAATGCTGAAACAAGCCACGCGAAGGGCAACGAACTGAAGATCGTGAAGAGTCTGAAACGTCCAAGCAAGAGCAATATGAAGAAAGAGAGAAGGCTCCATTCCAACACTCGTCCACGGGAATGATCCCCATTGATCAACTGAAGGATTTTATCATGGGAACAATTAAGGACAAACTTGATGGTGGTTCCAAGTCAACCCACAGCTACGTCAAGCCATATTCACCAAGGATCGATAACTTGAGGATGTCTGTTGGATATCAACCTCCCAAGTTCCAGCAGTTTGATGGCAAAGGCAACCCGAAGCAACATATAGCCCACTTTATCGAGACATGCAACGATGCGGGAACCCATGGTGATTATCTTGTGAAGCAGTTTGTTCGTTCACTTAAAGGGGTTGCATTCGATTGGTACACTGATTTGGAAGCAAACTCCATCGGTAGTTGGGAGCAAATGGAGCACGAATTCCTTAGTCGCTTTTACAGCACAAGACGTACAGTCAGTATGATCGAGCTCACTACATCTCGACAATGGAAGGAAGAGCCAGTCTTCGACTACATCAATAGGTGGAGGAACCTAAGTCTGAATTGCAAGGATCTTCTGTCTGAGGCTTCTGCCATTGAGATGTGCATTCAAGGTATGAGTTGGGGTCTTCGTTACATCCTTCAAGGAATTTGGCCGAAAACATTTGAAGAGCTAGCGACTCGAGCCCACGACAAGGAGTTAAGCATGACCGCAAGCGGAGCTAATGGGCCACCAATCCAAGAACCCCAAAGCTCCAAGGATAGATACGAGCAAAGGAAATGGGGCAAGTTTTCCTCGAAACCTCAAAATAAGGAGTCCATGACGATCAATGCTATGCCTGTCAAATTCAAAGGAAAATCTGCTGGTAAAGCCGTTGAAAAGAAGGATGTCCCTAAGGAAATTGAACAAAGAAGGTTGACTCTGAAAGAAATGCAAGCAAAGCAGTACCCGTTCCTTGATTCAGACGTCTCTGGCATATTTGATGATCTAATGGAAGCAAAACTCATTGAGTTACCCGAGATGAAGCGTCCTTAAGAAGCTGGTAGGGTGAATGACCCAAAATACTGCAAATACCACCGTCTTGTAGGGCATCCAATTCATGACTGCTTCGTATTCAAGGACAAGTTTATGCAGCTGACACACCAAGGAAAAATTTCACTAGAAAAAAGTAGTGCCACTGATAATCATATAAGCGAAGCTTGCAATATGACGAATGAGCACGAAGCTCCGCTAGAAGAAAACAATAGGCCTGAGGTTGAAACTCACCATGTTGATAACGATTCCATGATGGTCTTTACTGACGAAGATTTGTTGCTCGGTTCTAAGCCTCACAACAGACCGTTGTTCGTGGCCGGCTATGTGCAAGAGCAAAAGGTTAACCGAATATTGATTGATGGAGGATCAGCAGTTAACATCTTGCCTCTTCGCACGCTAAAAGAGTTGGGAATGACCACCGAAGAACTTGGTAATAGTCGATTGATGATTCAAAGCTTTAACCAAGGGGGGCAAAGAGCTCTTGGCATCATAAGGTTGAGGTTGCTGATGGAAGATATGGAATCAACTGCTGTGTTTCATGTCATTGATGCAAAAACTTCTTACAATATGCTTCTTGGTCGTCCATGGCTTCATGAGAATGGCATGGTTCCGTCCACATGGCATCAATGCTTCAAATATTGCAAAAATGGCGTTGTGAAGACTGTGCTTGGTGATGATAAACCTTTTATGGAGGCTGAAACTCATTTCGTTGATGCCAAATACTATTTCAATGATGCAAAACAAGTTGAGAAAGTCTCATCTAAACAACAGAAAGGGTCTGAGAGTGAAGAGCCGAGGATTGAAAAGATAGAAAACGCTTTGAAAGAGTTAATGTTGCTGTTGTCGAAGGTAGATGACGAGAAACCTATCTCCCAACCACCCATGAACTTTGTTCGTCCAAGAAAAGGAGTTGTGACGGAGCATGGTGAAGGATTGAAGAACTCTAACTGTTTTGATCCAAAAGCCTACAAGCTTCTCGTCAAAGCAGGATACAATACCAATAAAAGTCGCTCTTTGGGAAAGCTCATACCTCAAGAGCAAAAGCACAACCGGGAAGGTCTTGGATATGTGTCATCGAGTCCAATTAGAATCGCCATCAAGAGAGCAAACGCCAACCATGTCTCGGAAGGAGAGTTCTCGTCTTCTGACGGTGAAAAGAAAGAGAAAAGAGTGTCGTTGTTTCAAAGACTCGGTCCGGTGCGAAAGTCAAAAGGCAAACAATCTGTGTTTCAACGACTGGGATCCTTCAAGCAGTCAAAGCCTTTAAGACAAGAAAAAGGTGTAGGCTCAGCTCCAAAGCTTAGAAGTCTAATTTCGTCACGTATGAAACGTCAAACTACCTTGATCGTATCACGTGGTGAAGTTTTAAAAGCAAAAATGCACACGATCGTTCATACAAGAGTGCAGGACGATGAAGATGATGATAGAGAAAGTGTTGGTTCGTCTTACTATGCTTGTGATACTCTTACAACTCCCCGAGATGATGAATGTTCTCTTTACCGAAAGATAGCATATTTGGTGAGAAAAGGGTATATATCTACAGTTGATGAAAATGTGCAAACACGGCTTGCCACAGGAAGAAATGGACGGGCGAGAGCATTTATTGATTTCAAAAATCTTAGTGAGTCGAGCGAGGATATTGCTCCCATGAACCATATCACTATATGTGAGGATACTCTGATAGAAGAAGAAGATGCCGAAGACGCACCTCCCGAGCGTGAAGAAGGTGTTAAGGCCACGGTCGATGAACTAAAGGAAATCAACTTGGGTGATGTTGATGATCCTCGCCCGACATACATCAGCGCTTTGTTAACTATAGACGAAGAGAAGGCCTACATAGAGCTTCTTGGTGAGTTTAAGGATGTATTCGCATGGTCATATAAGGAGATGCCTGGACTAGACCCAAAGGTGGCGGTTCATAACTTGTCCGTGAGAAAGGGGGCAAAACCTGTTAAACAAACACAACGGAGATTCCGACCTGAGTTGATCCCATTGATCGAGGCTGAAGTAAATAAACTCATTGATGTTGGATTCATTCGTGAAGTCAAATATCCCACGTGGATCTCGAGCATCATTCCGGTCAGGAAGAAAAATGGCCAAATTCGAGTGTGCGTGGATTTTCGAGACCTTAACGAGGCGTGTCCTAAGGACGACTTTCCGTTGCCTATAACTGAGCTTATGATTGATGCTACGACTGGACACGAAGTGTTGTCTTTTATGGATGGTTCGTTAGGATACAATCAAATACGCATGTCTCCAAAAGACGAAGAGTTGACGGCATTTCGCACTCCAAAGGGTATATACTGCTACAAGGTGATGCCATTCAGCTTGAAGAACGCTGGAGCTACATATCAAAGGGCAATGCAAAAAGTGTTTGATGACATACTCCACAAGAACATCGAATGCTATGTTGATGATGTGGTGGTAAAGTCGAAGAAGCGAGAAGACCACCTACAAGACTTGAGGATGGTTTTGAACGCCTAAGAAGATATCAACTCAAGATGAATCCGTTGAAGTGTGCATTTGGTGTCAAGTCGGGAAAGTTTCTTGGGTTCATTGTTCGTCACCGTGGAATAGAGATCGAGCAAGCAAAAGTCGACGCGATACTAAGAATGCCCGAGCCTCGCAACATTCACGAGCTTAAAAGTCTGCAAGGAAATTTGGCGTATCTTCGAAGGTTCATTTCAAATCTAGCCGGACGATGCCAACCTTTTAGTCATTTAATGAAGAAAGGTGTTCCTTTTGAGTGGGATCAATCTTGTACAAATGCTTTCGAAAGCATAAAGGCATATCTGATGAAGTCTCCCGTGTTAGTTGCACCAGTGTCTGGTCGTCCTCTTATCCTCTACATAGCGGCACAAGAACGCTTTGTTGGAGCTTTACTGGCTCAAGAAAATGACGATGGAAAGGAGAGTGCGTTATATTATTTGAGCAGAACGATGACGCCGAACGAGCTGAACTATTCACCGATTGAGAAAATATGTTTGGCATTGATCTTTGCAATTCAAAAGTTGAAGCATTATTTTCAAGCTCATACGGTTCGTCTTGTTTCAAGGGCAAATCCATTGAAATATGTCATGACAAGACCCGTCCTCTCAGACCGTTTAGCTAGGTGGTATCTTCAACTTCAACAGTTTGAAATCGTCTACATCCCTCAAAAGGCTGTAAAAGGACAAGTTCTGGCAGACTTCTTAGCTGATCACCCTATTCCTGCTGAGTGGGAGTTACCCGATGAACTACCCGATGAAGACGTTCTTCTCATTGAAATTACTCCACCTTGGAAGATGTACTTTGATGAAGACGTTTTTGGTTTGGAAAGTAAATATCCGAATTCAAGTTCGGATTTATTTTTGGAGGCTCACGTGTACAGATTTTGGTCTAAGCATGTATGTGTATTTTTTAGGCTTATGCGTAAGGTATTTATTTGCCTCTCCAATAATGTGGGCTAATGCATGTGGGAAAAATCTCTTTTGGGCTTTGTCTAATAGACTTTGAGATGAGATTGGACCATCTCATAATCTCTTTAATTATATGGAAAATGGGTTTGAATTGAAAGAGCTTTATGTGTTGGGTTAAAAACACTACGGCCCACTTAATTTGTCCAACTTGTAGGACGCAAGTATGTTACTGAGGCTTGAAATTTTGAATCCCAAGACTCTAATCTCATGATTTATCTTAAGTAGTGTGGATGATCCGGCCTGGAGCATGATTAAAGAATATCGCGACTTATTCACTTCAAGACACGTTGTAATATCCCGAGATATTATTAGTATGAATTACGTTTAATTCCGATATAATAACGTTATCGTTTATTATTTTCGGAATTAATTAAATTCAGTCGGATTACCGAAATCTATTTTCGGCGTACCGTTTACGTCCGAAATAATTTTGGTAATTAAGTAGTATGTTTAATTTAACAATTAAACATCAAATAAGTGATTAATTTGTGATTAATCACACTAATTAGCATAAGAAGCCCTAATTTTCCTAATAAAGCCGTAAGATTCATAATTTTTGCTCTAATTTTCCCTAAGTGCGGAAGTTCCTTAAGCTTAAGGAAGATATTTTTCCTCATCTTTTGGTTGCAAGACGTGGCACAAGGAGAGGTTAATTAGTCATCAAAGCATGACCCAAATTAAGACAAATGTTAGAAAATTAAGAGGCCACGCCATAGCAATTGCTCCCCTCAACACCGTGCGTCTATATAAGGGCATATTTGGAGGAAAAATTCGTCACTTTTCCCTTAAGAATTCTGAGCAATAAACCTTCAGCTTATAAACTTCTTTAAACTATCAATTTTCAGCAAGCTAATCCCCCATCTTTCAAGTACAATCGCACGGCTAAGTGAGGAGCTACCGCACGGCGAGAACAAGCAAGGAAGCACGCTTTGTTTTCCGAATTTCTGTCGAGCGATTGAATAGGTATTACTCTTTTCAGTCCTTATTCTTAATGATCAGGCCATAGTCAGTTGAGGTGTTCGAATACTTGTCGGAAATTTCGATTAAAAACCGTACCTAAGTTCATATATGTTTGAGTTCGGTTATGCCCAAGTTAAGTCCATATTTTTCCGGCAAGTTGTGAACCAAGATGTTCTTTTCAGCTTGTATTTAAAGTAATAAGATTAGTTAAGTGAACTTGGTCGAAGGAAAATGGGTGATTGCCGATGAATTGGCCCAAGCCGTCGCTAATGCCGAGTGCACATAGCGACGGGCGGCCATGAGGCATGAGTTCGTATACCGCTCAGGAGCCGTGACCTTTAGTGTTAATTTAGACTTAATTTAATTGATCATGTTCAGTTATTCGAGAGTTGTCGGGGAAAAATGGAGTTTTGCCGAGGAAAGGCCCCAGCCGGTACCCCACGCCTATCGTGCGTAGCCTCGGGGTCGCCGTGGGCCGAGGCAAGTTGTTTAGTCTTGATCAGTTTTCCTCGTATGATTAAGTTTTAGTTCATTTCAGTATAATTATCATACAATCAGATTCTGAAGTTGTCGTGGATTACTCGAGTTTTGGCCGAGGGCCGTAGGTCTCGCATGTGGCGAGTGCACCACGGCCGAGGGCCACGGTTTCGAAGTTAAGTCAGCCTTTGGTTGTTAAATTCAGTGTAATGTTCATTTTAAGTTATATCATGATAGTATAATTCAGATCGGTCGGAGGGAATTGCCGGACGGTCGACAAGGCGTCGACCGTGGCCGCGCTGCCGCACACAGCGGCAGCAACGCCTCGGCCAGCGACCCCGTGCCAGGCAGCGCACGCCA
>CACSLK010027831.1:12442423-12459587 GCA_902706635.1 Striga hermonthica
GATTTTCACGGTAGCACCCCAAATCAGTTTCGCAAAGTAAGAATATTTTAATTTTTCACAGACTTTGCGAATAATTGCGCTACTCTGATTTATTTAGTAAGGCGGGGTGTTACACACGTTGTCCGTGAACAAGTCTCGAGGGGGCATTTGTAGAGACATAAAATTTGTGCCCAATCAAATTGCGCCACGTGGAAATTAATTTATTAAAAATCAAGTTATATTTTCTATTTATATTTTAGGAATTTCCACATATTTAATTCCTAAATTTAAATAGTTAATTAATTGATATTTTAATATTTTAATTCTTGACCAATCAAATAATGCCAAGTGTCAAATCCTTATTCTTGGTAAATAAATCATATCTTCTAGAAGATCTTGGAAGATTTAAGTTGATCTAGAAGATCTTGGGAGATCTAAATAGATCTTAAAGATCTTATGTGAATCATCATGGACCAATCAAATCGCGTCCTACGATTCTTAAATTTGGTAGGGTGCTCTCTCCTACACCTATAAATAGGGGCTCTCCCTAATGTCAAAAACACACCTCATAATTCAAGTTCAAGTTCAAGAGCTCTAGAGAATTCTCTCTACGAAATTTCAAGTGTTCTTGAAGATTCAAAGCTGTTCTTGAAGATTCGAAGGAAGATTCAAGCAAGTTCAAGCTCAAAACCGACGTTTAATCCGGAAACAAGTTGTCAAGCCTCCGAATTGCGTTCATATTCAAGTTCAAGTTAAAGATATCTCGACGAGATTCAAGTGTTCTTGAAGATTTAAAGACGTTCTTGAAAACTCAAAGCAAGATTCAAGCGCGTTCAACCTCAAGACTAGCGTTCAATCCGGAAACAAGCTGCGAAGCCTCCGAATAACGTTAGTAAATTCAAAACCGGCGTGAAGAAGATTCGAGATCTACTTTGCGGCGAAGACCAATGATTCGTGTTCTTCGCGTTCTTGGGATATTTTGACGTTTGATCCGGGAAAAAGCTTTCAAGCCCTCGGATTACGTTAATTCAAGTCAAATCAAGTCAAGGAGAAGATCAAGCCGAAGATTTCGCTCCAAGACTTAAAAATCGTTTGTGAGAAGAATCAGAGGAGAAAATAGAGATTGTAACCCGCAATATTTATTTTGATTCAAGAAATTCATTTGAATAATATTTTTCGTGTTTTTGAGTTCAATTCACGAAATTTGTTGTTACAAATTTTTGGCACGCCCAGTGGGACATCTCTACCTCTCATCTCTTCTCCAACGTTCCTCAAGTCACCATGACTAGCCGCAAGATCGCCGTAGTCAAGATTTTTTCAACAAGTTCTCCAAGTTCCAACCTCGACGTCGTTACAAGAAGCATGGCCAAGCAACTGCAAGCATCTTCGGAGACGGCTCCTTTGCACGAGGTGATTGGAAGTGATAAGCTGCATCTTACCCACGAAGGTGATGAAGACGACTCTACTTCTTTAACTCCTCGTTCATCATCAAGTTCTTCATCAAGCTCAAGTGTCGCTCCGGCTATGACGACCAATGCTTCAACTCTTGAAGAGCACATCGCAAGCTTAACGAAGGTTATTGAAAGGCTCGCGAAGAAGGTCGAAGAGCAAGACTCTCAAATCTCAAAGCTAATGGACAAGGTCGACAATGCTGAAACAAGCCACGCGAAGGGCAAACGAACTTAAGATCGTGAAGAGTCCGAAACGTCCAAACAAGAGCAATATAAAGAAAGAGAGAAGGCTCCATTCCAACACTCGTCCACGGGAATGATCCCCATTGATCAACTGAAGGATTTCATCATGGGAACAATTAAGGACAAGCTTGATGGTGGTTCGAAGTCAACCCACAGCTACGTCAAGCCATATTCACCAAGGATCGATAACTTGAGGATGCCTGTTGGATATCAACCTCCCAAGTTCCAGCAGTTTGATGGCAAAGGCAACCCGAAGCAACATATAGCCCACTTTATCGAGACATGCAACGATGCGGGAACCCATGGTGATTATCTCGTGAAGCAGTTTGTTCGTTCACTTAAAGGGGTTGCATTCGATTGGTACACTGATTTGGAAGCAAACTCCATCGATAGTTGGGAGCAAATAGAGCACGAATTCCTTAGTCACTTTTACAGCACAAGACGTACAGTCGGTATGATCGAGCTCACTACATCTCGACAATGGAAGGAAGAGCCAGTCATCGACCACATCAATAGGTGGAGGAACCTAAGTCTGAATTGCAAGGATCGTCTGTCTGAGGCTTCTGCCATTGAGATGTGCATTCAAGGTATGAGTTGGGGTCTTCGTTACATCCTTCAAGGATTTCGGCCGAAAACGATTGAAGAGCTAGCGACTCGAGCCCACGACATGGAGTTAAGCATAACCGCAAGCGGAGCTAATGGGCCACCAATCCAAGAACCCCAAAGCTCCAAGGATAGATACGAGCAAAGGAAAGGGGGCAAGTTTTCCTCGAAACCTCAAAATAAGGAGTCCATGACGATCAATGTTATGCCTGTCAAATTCAAAGGAAAATCTGCTGATAAAGCCGTTGAAAAGAAGGATGTCCCTAAGGAAATTGAACAAAGAAGTTGACTCTGAAAGAATTGCAAGAAAAGCAGTACCCGTTCCTTGATTCAGACGTCTCTGGCATATTTGATGATCTAATGGAAGCAAAACTCATTGAGTTACCCGAGATGAAGCGTCCTGAAGAAGCTGGTAGGGTGAATGACCCAAAATACTGCAAATACCACCGTCTTGTAGGGCATCCAATTCATGACTGCTTCGTATTCAAGGACAAGGTTATGCAGCTGACACACCAAGGAAAAATTTCACTAGAAGAAAGTAGTGCCACTGATAATCATATAAGCGAAGCTTGCAATATGACGAATGAGCACAAATCTCTGCTGGAAGAAAACAATAGGCCTGAGGTTGAAACTCACCATGTTGATAACGATTCCATGATGGTCTTTACTGACGAAGATTTGTTACTCGGTTCTAAGCCTCACAACAGACCCTTGTTCGTGGCCGGATATGTGCAAGAGCAAAAGGTTAATCGAATATTGATGGAGGATCAGCAGTCAACATCTTGCCTCTTCGCACGCTGAAAGAGTTAGGAATGACTACGGAAGAACTTGGTAATAGTCGACTGATGATTCAAGGCTTTAACCAAGGGGGGCAAAGAGCTCTTGGCATCATAAGATTGAGGTTGCTGATGGAGGATATGGAATCAACTGCTATGTTTCATGTCATCGATGCAAAAACTTCTTACAATATGCTTCTTGGTCGTCCATGGCTTCATGAGAATGGCGTGGTTCCGTCCACATGGCATCAATGCTTCAAATATTGCAAAAATGGCATTGTGAAGACTGTGCTTGGTGATGATAAACCTTTTACGGAGGCTTAAACTCATTTCGTTGATGCCAAATACTATTTCAATGATGCAAAACCAGTTGAGAAAGCCTCGTCTAAGCAGCATAAAAGGTCTGAAAGTGAAGAATCAAAGATTGAAGAGGTAGAAAACTCTTTAAAAGAGTTAGTGTTGCCGCTGCCGAAGATAAATGACGAGAAACCTATCTCTCAACCACCCATGAACTTTGTTCGTCCAAGAAAAGGAGCTGTGACGGAGCATGGTGAAGGATTGAAGAACTCTAAATGTTTTGATCCAAAATCCTACAAGCTTCTCGTCAAAGCAGGATACAATCCCAATGAAAGTCGCTCTTTGGGAAAGCTCATACCTCAAGAGCAAAAGCACAACCGGGCAGGTCTTGGATATGTGGCATCGAGTCCAATTAGAATCGCCATCAAGAGAGCAAACGCCAACCATGTCTCGGAAGGAGAGTTCTCATCTTGACGGTGAAAAGAAAGAGAAAAGAGTGTCAGTGTTTCAAAGACTCGGTCCGGTGCGAAAGTCAAAAGGCAAACAATTTGTGTTTCAACGACTGGGATCCTTTAAGCAGTCAAAGCCTTTAAGACAAGAAAAAGGTGTAGGCCCAACTCCAAAGCTTAGAAGTCTAATTCCGTCACGTATGAAACGTCAAACTACCTTGATCGTATCACGTGGTGAAGTTTTAAAAGCAAAAATGCACACGATCGTTCATACAAGAGTACATGATGATGAAGATGATGATAGAGAGAGTGTCGCTTCGTCTTACTATGCTTGCGGTACTCTCAGAACTCCTCGAAATAATGAACGTTCTCTTTACCGGAAGATAACTTATTTGGTGAGAAAAATGTATATTGCTGGAGTTGATGAAAATGTGCAAACACGATTTGTCACGGGAAGAAATGGACGGGTGCGAGCATGTATCGACTTCAAAGCTCTTGGTGAGCCGACCGAAGATATTGCACATGTGAACGATATCACTATATGCGAGGATGCTCCAATAGAGGAGGAAGATGCTGAAGATGCACCTCCCGAGCTTGAAGAAGGTGTTAAGGCCACGGTCGATGAACTAAAAGAAATCAACTTGGGTGATGTTGACGATCCTCGCCCGACGTATATCAGTGCCTTGCTAACTGTATATGAAGAGAAGGCCTACATAGAGCTTCTTGGTGAGTTTAAGGATGTATTCGCATGGTCGTATAAGGAGATGCCTGGACTAGACCCAAAGGTGGCAGTGCATAACTTGTCCGTGAGAAAGGGGGCAATACCTGTTAAACAAGCACAACGGAGATTCCGACCTGAGTTGATCCCATTGATCAAGGCTGAAGTAAATAAACTCATTGAAGTTGGATTCATTCGTGAAGTCAAATATCCCACGTGGATCTCGAGCATCGTTCCGGTCAGGAAGTAAAATGGCCAAATTCGAGTGTGCGTGGATTTTCGGGACCTTAACGAGGCGTGTCCTAAGGACGACTTCCCGTTGCCTATAACTGAGCTTATGATTGATGCTACGACTGGACACGAAGCGTTGTCTTTTATGGATGGTTCGTCAGGATACAATCAAATACGCATGTCTCCAAAAGACGAAGAGTTGACGGCATTTCGCACTCCAAAGGGTATATACTGCTACAAGGTGATGCCATTCGGCTTGAAGAACGCTGGAGCTACATATCAAAGGGCAATGCAAAAAGTGTTTGATGACATACTCCACAAGAACATCTAATGCTATGTTGATGATGTGGTGGTAAAGTCGAAGAAGCGAGAAGACCACCTACAAGACTTGAGGATGGTTTTTGAACGCCTAAGAAGATATCAACTCAAGATGAATCCGTTGAAGTGTGCATTTGGTGTCAAGTCGGGGAAGTTTCTTGGGTTCATTGTTCGTCACCGTGGAATAGAGATCGAGCAAGCAAAAGTCGACGCGATACTAAGAATGCCCGAGGCTCGTGCTCGCAACATTCACGAGCTTAAAAGTCTGCAAGGAAAGTTGGCGTATCTTCGAAGATTCATTTCAAATCTAGCCGGACGATGCCAACCTTTTAGTCATTTAATGAAGAAAGGTGTTCCTTTTGAGTGGGATAAATCTTGTACAAATGCTTTCGAAAGCATAAAGGCATATCTGATGAAGTCTCCCGTGTTAGTTGCACCAGTGTCTGGTCGTCCTCTTATCCTCTACATAGCGGCACAAGAACGCTCTGTTGGAGCTTTACTGGCTCAAGAAAATGACGATGGAAAGGAGAGTGCGTTATATTATTTGAGCAGAACGATGACGCCGAACGAGCTGAACTATTCACCGATTGAGAAAATATGTTTGGCACTAATCTTTGCAATTCAGAAGTTGAAACATTATTTTCAAGCTCATACGGTTCGTCTTGTTTCAAGGGCAAATCCATTGAAATATGTCATGACAAGACCCATCCTCTCAGACCATTTAGCTAGGTGGTATCTTCAACTTCAACAGTTTGAAATCGTCTACATCCCTCAAAAGGCTGTAAAAGGACAAGTTCTGGCAGACTTCTTAGCTGATCACCCTATTCCTGCTGATTGGGAGTTATCCGATGAACTACCCGATGAAGACGTTCTTCTCATTGAAATTACTCCACCTTGGAAGATGTACTTTGATGGAGCGTCCCATAGAGAAGGAGCTGGTGCTGGAGTCGTCTTTGTGACATCCCATGGAGAAGTGCTTCCGTATTCCTTCACTTTGACTAAAAATTGCTCAAACAATGTTGCAGAGTATCAAGCTCTAATCCTGGGGTTGAAGATGGTCGTGGACATGAAGCAACTATATTTGAAAGTCTATGGCGATTCAAAGCTAGTGGTGAACCAACTGCGTGGAGAATACGATGTAAAGAAGCCTGAGTTGCTCCCGTATGTCGACTATGCGAAAAAGCTCATGGGATGGCTTGGAGATGTTACGACCGAACATGTGTCGAGAAAGAATAATAAACAAGCTGATGCTTTGGCAAAACTCGCTTTTTCACTCATTCTCCCCGAAGATAAGGCTCGAGTGCAAATTTGTAGAAGCTGGGTTATACCTCCGATTTTCGACGATGATGATTGGA
The DNA here is from genome assembly GCA_902706635.1 of Striga hermonthica. Classification (NCBI taxonomy): domain Eukaryota; kingdom Viridiplantae; phylum Streptophyta; class Magnoliopsida; order Lamiales; family Orobanchaceae; genus Striga; species Striga hermonthica. The sequence goes on from CACSLK010027831.1 coordinate 12,448,844, forward strand.
ATGAAGATGAAATTCATGTGGTTGAAGTATTTCAAATTGAGAAGGAAGATTGGCGTCAATTGCTCGTGGATTACTTGAAATATGACAAGTTACCCAATGATCCACGACAAAGGGTGGATGTTCGACGTCGTGCGCTTCGCTTCATCTATTTCAATGATGTGTTATATAGACGATCGTTCGACGGAGTGTTCTTGAGATGTTTAGGCGACGAAGAAGCTTTTCAAGCTATTGAAGAAGCTCACTCGGGCATCTGCGGCGCTCATCAGTCTGGTCCAAAGTTGCACTTCCGAATTAAGAGAATGGGATACTACTGGCCGACAATGGTTAGAGACTGCATGGATTATGCTCAAAGATGTCAAGCGTGTCAATTTCATGCAAATTTGATCCATCAGCCTCCTGAGCCGTTGCACCCTACCGTTGCTTCATGGCCTTTTGATGCTTGGGAATTATATGTGGTCGGTCCTCTCACAAAGTCTTCAGGTGGTCATCTTTATATTTTGGCTGCGACTGACTACTTCTCGAAATGGGCTCAAGCGGTTCCCTTGAAAGAAGTGAAGAAGGAAAATTTTTCTGACTTTATTCGTGTAAACATCATCTACCGCTATGGAATTCCACGGTATACAATAACGGATAATGGGAAGCCTTTCAGCAAAAGCTTGATCGATAAGCTTTGCGAGAAGTTCAACTTTAAGCAGAGAAAATCTTCTATGTACAATGCAGCGGCGAATGGACTTGCTGAAGCATTCAATAAGACTCTGTGTAGTCTTTTGAAGAAAGTCGTAGCCAAGTCAAAGAGGGATTGGCACGAAAGGATTCATGAAGCGCTTTGGGCGTATCGCACCACCTATCGGACTCCCACTCAAGCCACTCCGTACTCGCTGGTATATGGTGTTGAAGCTGTCGTGCCCCTCGAACAACAAATCCCATCATTGAGGATCGCCATACAAGAAGGGTTGACCGAGGAAGATAATGCACGGCTACGTCTTCAAGCATTAGAAGCCCTTGATGAGAGGAGGTTGGAAGCGCAACAAAGACTTGAATGTTATCAAGCTCGTCTTTCAAAGTCATTTAATAAGAGGGTCCGAGCTCGTTCTTTTCAAGTAGGAGATTTGGTACTTGCTGTGAGAAGACCCATCGTAACCACTCATCGTGTTGGAAACAAGTTCGTGTCAAGATGGGATGGACCATATGTCGTCACGGAGGTCTACACCAATGGCGCATACAAGCTGATATCGGAGGATCGAGTCAAGATTGGCCCTATCAATGGGAAATTCTTGAAGCGCTACTACGCTTAGTTGTATTTTGTATTAAAAAAAAAGTAAAAAAAAAAAAAAGAGAAAACTCCTGACCCGCATGAGTATAAACTGTGAACGGTAATCACCAAAAAGCTTTGCATGTGATTAAACTGCTAAATTCTCCATCAATGTGAATATATGTGGTTAAACTATTAATTCTCCCACTAAGGTGTTATGTGGTTAAATACTTTGTCTAAAGTAGTTAAAGAATAGTCACTCCTGGCCCGCATGAGTATAAACTGTGCACGGCACCCACCCCCTCCATAAACAAATTCATATTTATGTTGCTTTGAACTACGTTTAGACTTGATCCTTTTAAAGGTACGTAGGCAGCTTAGATATTTTCTAAGTTCAGTCATGAATTATATTCGTCTTCTAAGTTAGTCAATTTTGATTGATTGGGCGAGAAAATGAAGTGCAACAAATGGTAATGATTGAGATTTCATGATGTGAAGAGAAACAAATCATTTTATTCCATAACTTTGAAGTCTTATTACATTAAGAAATGAACAAAAGAGTCGCAAACATGCCTAAGCAAAAGGGTTCAAACATCCTAGCTTCTCTTTAGTCGCCTTCAAATTTGACTTCAAAATCTTCAACTGTTCAGCCACTTCTTCATCCAACGGTGGAGCATTGCTGATGACAAGGATCTCCTCTTGAGTTAATTTCACCTTGTCCTTGGCACTATCGAGTGACTCTTGTTTCCGCTTCAATGTCTGGGATAATGTTTTTGTCTTCGTCTTCAATTGCTCAAGCTCTTCCATCGCTCGCTTTAGCTCAGCCTGAGTGGACTTCACTTGATTTGATTCAATATCCTCCTTCGCCTTATGTTCATGAAGACGGTCTTTAGCTTCAGCCAACTGTCGAGCAATATGTTCCTTCATTGCCTTCTCTGAAGATTTCGACCGTACTCCGTCATAAGAGTCGGCATTGTCAAACAAGACCTTCAACGGACTCTCGATGGTGGAAAAGTTGAACTTGTCACATTTCTTCATGGCATTGAAAACAAGTGATACGTCTTCTTTTATGGAAGACAAGGAGTCAATAGGAGTCGCCATGACCTTGTCCCGGAGGTCGTACCACATGTCTTGAAGATACTTCTTTTGGCGGTCAAGAAGGAACTTCTCCCCTTTGAACTCGGAAATGGCTGGAGTATGAAGCTTTTGATCAGCAGCAAATTTTTTGGCACACGTTGGAACATTTGCTACAGAAATCCCTTCATCGTCTTGCAACTCCTCGTCATCGTCAGAACCAAAGACATCTCGTCGCACCTTAAAAACAACAATGAATTACATGTATCAATTAGAAAAAGAACTCGAGATAGAAGTAAGTAAGAAGAGATAGAAAACCTTAGCCATGAGGTCCTCTGTCTCGTGTTGATTCTCTACCGCTTTCTCAACATGTTGCTGGGAACCAGATTGCTGCTTTGCTCTCTTCCAATGTTGATCTGCATTGCTGCTCTCTTCTAAAGAGGTGGACCTACTCTTTCTCTTGTTGGTCTCAGGAACTCTGGCAAGAAGCGCCTCATGATCTCCACTTGTAGAATCACCCTGGTCAACAACTGGCTCTTTGCCTCTCTAAGATATCATGTTCGGCTTTGATGCAAGCAAATCCTCTATATGGCGCTCAAGATAGCCTCCGTGAACTTGTTGTCACCACGACTTATAAGCTTGTGTTGATTTCTTCGGATCTGGAGACACGCAAGGCAACGAAGCTTTGGATGAGGATCCGCATAGAACGCTCTGCTGCCAATAGTAAATTCCGTCATCAAGAGAGCCCTCGCGGAAGTCTTTCTTCAAAGTACCAGGAACATCTTGATAAAACCCAAATTGGCGACTGAAACAATGAGGACTATATGTCTCAATGAAAAAGCGATTTTCTTGGCGCCATGTAAGGTAGTTAGACCGAATCGCCGTGAAATACCTCCATTCGTATCTAGGCCTTCGTTGATCATCGACGTACCGGCAAGTCTGGTCCTTGATGATGATATTGCAAGTCCATGAAGCGGAGTCCCCCTTGTGGATACGTCTACGGGCTTCCTCGGGGACAAAGTGTCTTGCGCCATTCTCACCGGAATATGTCACCATCAAGGGTTTGTGCGTTTGACCAATTGTGAAGTGAGTCTTAAAGTAGAGCGCCAACCAGCTATAAACGAAGTGGACGGGAAATGTCGATCGAGATGGACTTTTGCAGCTTGTAAGCTCATTCAGCCCTTTGTAGATGCTCGTTAAGACTGGAACTGCGAGGCCGACTATACAACCCTTGGCCATCATACTTGCCATCTTGAAGGTGCCTAGGCGAATTATGTCGACGTCGCCATTGGGGAGGACGAACGTGCATATCCAACATGAGAGATACGCCGCCAAGTGAATTTCTTCTTGCTGCTTCAACTCGATCACAGCCATCTTCTTGAACAATTGATCTTCGGTGGAGGTCCAGAGTCGATGTTCTTCAAAAGTGTCGGGCAGATTATGAGTTAACTTGAGGCGAATGATCCTCTTCTTCTCTCTGTTCCTCTTGTCAGCACGATTAGGAGGTTGTCTGTATTTGATAGCATTCTTCGACCAAAAATGCACCCATCGATTAATTGACACTTGTGCACCGTCGGATTCTTTGCACAGTAGATGATAGGCGTGGAAGAGGTATCGGCAGCAGCGAGGAAGGCATAAATTATTATCTTTGTTGGTCCCTACCAGGTCGTTTGCATCCGGCACCACCTCGTCGAAGATGAACCCACTCAATGGAAGTCCATTTTTAATGGGCCAAATGAAACATAACTTGGTTGGGTTTTGGGTTTAAGCTTTGTTGCTTTAAAAGTGGGCTTTAAGTTTTGAAATTGGCCCAGCCATATAGCCAAATCAAAGAAGTCGCGACTTACTAACTCCAAGACACGTTGTCCGTGAACAAGTCTCGAGGGGGCATTTGTAGATACATAAAAATTGTGTCCAATCAAATCGCGCCACGTGGAATTAATTTATTAAAAATCAAGTTATATTTTCTATTTATATTTTAGGAATTTCCACATATTTAATTCCTATATTTAAATAGTTAATTAATTGATATTTTAATATTTTAATTCTTGACCAATCAAATAATGTCAAGTGTCAAATCCTTATTCTTGGTAAATAAATCATATCTTCTAGAAGATCTTGGAAGATTTAAGTGGATCTAGAAGATCTTGGGAGATCTAAATAGATCTTAAAGATCTTATGTGAATCATCATGGACCAATCAAATCGCGTCCTACGATTCTTAAATTTGGTAGGGTGCTCTCTCCTACACCTATAAATAGGGGCTCTCCCTAATGTCCAAAACACACACCTCATAATTCATATTCAAGTTCAAGAGCTCTAGAGAATTCTCTCTATGAAATTCAAGTGTTCTTGAAGATTCAAAGTCGTTCTTGAAGATTCGAAAGAAGATTCAAGCACATTCAAGCTCAAAACCGACGTTTAATCCAGAAGCAAGTTGTCAAGCCTCCGAATTGCGTTCATATTCAAGTTCAAGTTCAAGGTCTCTCGACGAGATTCAAGTGTTCTTGAAAATTCAAAGGCGTTCTTGAAGATTTAAAACAAGATTCGAGCGCGGTCAACCTAAAGACTAGCATTCAACCCGGAAACAAGCTGCGAAGCCTCCGAATAAAGTTAGTAAATTCAAAACCGGCGTGAAGAAGATTCGAGATCAATTTTGCGACGAAGACCAAGGATTCGTGTTCTTCGCGTTCTTGGGATATTTTGACGTTTGATCCGGGAAAAAGCTTTCAAGCCCTCGGAGTACGTTAATTCATGTCAAATCAATTCAATGAGAAGATCAAGCCGAAGATTTCGCTCCGAGACTTAAAAATTGTTTGTGAGAGGAATCAGAGAAGAAAATAGAGATTGTAACCCGCAATATTATTTTGATTCAAGAAATTTATTTGAATAATATTTTTCGTGTTTTTAAATTCAATACACGAAATTTGTTGTTACACCTGGGTCATTCTCAATCCGGATAAGATCGAGGATCTCATCACTGGGGGGAGGACAGGTCTTGTGGGTAAGAAGACCACAGTGGTGAAGGAGGTTTTCGTCCTTAAGAAGTTTTTCTGACGCAATGGACTTGGAATTCCAAGTGTGGACCTGTTGGTCGAACAGAGAGTTTGGAGGAGGGGCTGAAGCCGCCTCTTGTGAAACTTCCTTGACCCAAGGGATAGAGGGCCAAGGGAAAGGGACATCGGGCTGAACAAAAATAAATTTATCACTCCACTTAGGAAGATTGGAGGAAATATCATTAATAAAGTGGGCGCTGTTGCGGCTTTTCAAGTAGAGGCCTCGACCTTGTTTGGAAGGGGCGTAGCAGTAGTGGAAGAAAGCTAGGTCGAATCGACCTAGGCGGATATGACAGAGAATGATGAAGGTGTTCATAAAATGGATGGCGTTAGGAGGAAGTTGATGTAGGGGAAGCAAGAACCACTCGCAAATGCAAAACAGCTCGGGATTTAAGGGGAAGCGAAGACCAAGTTTGAACTGGATCTCGAAAAAAGTATAACAATCCCTCGGGGGATGATCGTATTTGTCGGAGGGAGAAGACCAATAGAACGACCAGCCTGCGGGGTGGCCGGTCTTTTCAGGAGTGTACCAACTGCTAGAAAGAGAAGTATAAGACAGACATTTGGAAGAGGCCTTAGAAAGTTTCTTGGTTGAAGATTTTCTGGGAGGAGAGCTATAAGGGCCAGGTTGGGAGGAAGAAGGCGGTATGGTCGAAGATGTGGGAGTAGTGGGTCGAGGAGAAATGACCTCGTCCTCCTCTATCTCGTCCAACGCGTCGAGAGCAGGTCGACGGCGGCGGAAGGGAATATTATCCATAGTATCCCCAGAGTTGGAAGAAGCAACGCGGGCTGTGAAAATATGGGTAGAAACAGAATCGTCGGGGCGAAGAATTGAGACAGGAACAGTCTCAAGTGCAGAAGGTAGTATTTGAACTGAGTCGGAGGAAGTGATCGAAGAAGGAGATGGAGGTGCAGGATCTGAAAAAAGAAAAAACAAAACCGAAGTCAAAAGAGGAAAACTTTCGGAAAGGGTGGAATCTCAGAAAAATAGGGTTTTACGAGGAGGTTGATTTCGAAAAATTAAAGAGGGAAAACAAAAATTCCAAAAGATTTTATGAGAAGAAAGCAAAATTCACAATGATTAACAAGCGAACACAGACATCCAACATAAAAATTCAAAACACTCAATCAGCAAACCTCAGATACCCAATTCGAAAATTCAAAACGCAAAAATCTCAGATACGAGAAACGTAAAAGCAGGCGAGGAGTAACTTACTCATAATCGCAAAAGAGAGAAATATGAAAGCTCGAGGATTGCAGGAGGAGTCGTCGGGGAAAGCTAGAGTTTTGCAGAGAAAATTTTCGAATGCAAAGGAAGGTGAGAGTTGCAAAGGTGAAAAAAGTCTGAAAATTCACTAGGTGTTAAATTTATACTCTGGAAGGCTAAGGGTTTAGAAGATGAGGACCATTGGATTAAGGCCAGATCTTACGGTGGAAAGCATTAATTCACACAGTACTCAAAATGGGCGCGTTATGTGAGGAGGCGCTATCATTAAAGTGCCTGACAAATGCGGCAGACGCGACGCGTGGTAGAAAAGTAGGCGCGGCAGCAAGGACAGGTGACAGGCGACCTTGTTCCTGGCAATTAATGAGGAATTATTTGAAAAAGTGAGCGGGAAATTGACCAAATGGTCGATATCTGACATCATGCCACCCAGGAGGGCGATAAGCACAACTTCACTCTTAGATCGAGTCACTTAGACTCGACCAGAGTGGGGGGGGACTAGATGATATAGGATATTATACCCACAAGGCTAAACCGATCTGTTGATCGGTCGAGGAGTTCGTACCGTGGGGAAGTCGAGGAAATCGAGCAGTTAATCAGTCGACTAGCTAAACAGTCGACCAATCTATAACTCGACCAGATGAACAGTCGAGCAGTTCAATCCACCTCGATCGGTCGACCACTTCGTGGACCGAGCACTTCGCGAGATCGGCCTAGTCATAGGCGCGTGTAAGAGCCTATAACCGAATTTCAGGAGTATAATTACCCCATGTGCAGGAGGACACGTGTCGAGAATGTAGTGGTTGATAGTGATAACCACCTCTGACAGCTCCCAACGCCCCGCGTCATCTCTGACATGTGCGCGGCGTGTCAGAGTACGAACGGGCAGCTTGGGCAGCCAGCTCACCTTATCCGGGCAGCTATTAGGGCAGGTATCTCACCCCTATATAAAGGGGGTAAGCCTTTCTGCCTTAACACGATTTTTCCATTATTCACTTCAGTATACTCATACACATACTGACTTAAGCATCGGAGGCTCTTCACCGGACCCAACCCCTGGTGTGAGAGTTATTTGCAGGTTTCCGACGTTCTACCGACGAGGACGAGAAAACGATCTATTCCAAACCGGACCAGGGCGTTCACACTTGCATTATGTTCAAGTTTAAATAATTTTTGATGGGCTCAATTTTAAATCTTCTAGACATTTGGTCAAAACATAGGTGTGTTCAAATTTAAATCATTGACATTTTGGTCGGTTGAAATTTAAATCATCTACCATGGTACTGTGATGTGTATTATATATATATACAATTTTTTAACAAATAAAATGTGCTTTATAAAAATAATAATAATAATTTCACAAGATTTTACATGTAAAATTTGGTTTTTAATCACAATAGAAAAATCATGGTAAGTTGTATTGAAAATGTGTTATGAGATAAAACAATTAACTAAAATAATTAAATAAAATACTTGATGAAAATAGAATGCATTAATTACCTTTGACTTTTCTTACTACTAATTCTAGTAAATAGAATGCTTTTTATATAAGTATAGATTAATAGATTTCATAATACAAAATATATATATTAACAATTTTAATACTAAGTATCTTTCAAAAGACTTACCCACTCTTCTATATTACATAAACGTGGTTTTTTTAATAGATATGCGAATATGAATCTATATATTTGCATTATTAAAATGCCATCAAAATTTCAACTATTTTATGGCATATCCTCCCTATATATAATTCCCGAATGCGCTGAGCCTACGTGGCTGTTTCTGGTGCTTCGGAATCCTATTTGGCGAAGAATCATGCTTCGTAATTAGGTTTGGATTAATAATATTGATATATCAATAATTAATAATCTAGGTTCGGATATTCCATAAATATTATTTAGCTAACTTAGGTATTTTAATATCACTTTTACTAATATAAACCTTTAATTATTTATAATTTTACATAGTGAGACACTAAGTGATTAATATATTCCTGAATTTTGATTTGTTTCCTTAAATAAGCTATTGAATTATAAATGTATTTTAAAAGTTGATAACTTTTGTATTTCTTATCGGTTTTACATATATAATATCAAATTAATCATCTTTTGATGATCTTCGATTTGACATCCATATTGTATATATGAAATAAATAAATTATATTTATCTTTATAATAATAAAAAATAATAATATTTATCAAAATTCATTAGAAAAATAAAATTATTTCTCAATTGATATATTTATATGTAATGTAGTTATATATTGTAAGTTAAAAAAAAAAATTAGTATAATATAACACAAGTAAGTTGCACAAATAAAAAGTGTCATAATAAATATATAATATTATATATTCTTATAAAAAATATTTAAATTTTTAAACTACTTTTTCTCATTAATTTTAGATTTTAAGAAAAACAATTAGCAAGCACCCGTGTAATACACGGGTGTTGTACTAGTAGTATAACGATTTCCAATTACTATAAAAATGATTTATTTTTAGGCAACAAACTATCTTTATAAATTGAAAAAGATATTTCTAAAATTAGTAAAAAGAATATTTTTTGGAGGGAAATAGTTACTATTTAAAAAATAATCAAACCTTTATATATATATGTAATAGTATGAATCCCGTGCGATGCACAGGTAGGATTTCGAGGAATTCAGAAAGGAGCAATATGTTTTGTGCACTTTTTTCGGTCTTCTTATGCTTATGAATGGCATTCTCGGGGACACCTACAAAAACGAGTCTATTTGGGGAGATCCAGCCAGAAAGACTTATTGGTCTCCTTCGCATTTCTATCAATATTGGAATTCGGTTTGAAAGGCTATCATTGGTAGACGGACAAGACCCATGCATACTATGAAGAAGTGCAGTTCAGTCAGAAGTAGTCATTTTAGAAGTTCAGTCATAGACAAAAGAGGTAATTGAGTCTTTCTCGATCCCGCTCTCCCCACTCGCAATCTGATTTTTGACTCATTCCAGTTTACTCAAAAGCACCTATGGAGACAAAGCAACCCGCTACCAAGGGTCCTGTAGGTAAGAAAGAAAATCCCCTTTTCGCGATAGTAATCCCTACCTAAGTCAAGGATTTGAGTAGAAATGAAAGAAACTTGTGGCCCTTTCCATTGTGCAAGCAAGATTGGTTGGATTAGCCCAATTTTCTGTAGGTTATAACGAAGAGAACAGGTTGGGTTGACACCAGGTGATGTTACAAAGAAGACAAGTGCCAATAAGGGGCCCCAAGGTGAACCTATGGCTCTTGAGTCTGATCTTATGTGGAAGCTCCATAGAAAGTCAAAACGGAGTTCCTAGAAGGCAGGCCGAGTCCCCAAACCAACCAACAAAACTAATTTTTACAAATAACATCTTGTTGTTGCATCGAAACATATAAATGTTGACTAATCTGGCTAATGTTGAACCTGTGAAAAGGCAAAGGTTCAATAATTGAAAATGAGATGATTCAGGACTGGCTACTAAGATGTTTCAGTTCGCCAGGTTGTCTCTTGCCTGCCCATGGATTCAGCACCTCTCTGAAGAGTCGATCCAGAATTGGGAAGAAAAGGTATCGGAGGAAACAGTTCAGCCAAACAAAAAGAAGGGTTGGAGTGCCCGAACCACTCAAGACCAAGCAAAGGGATACCTGTCACGGAGTTCATTTCAAGGTGGCGAGCCCTTACTTTTACCTGTCCCCAGAAGTTGACTCAGCCTTTCGCTCCAACGAACGAAACAGTCCGGTTAGCAACAATGGTTATACTCCGGATTGGCTTCGATATTTCCACAAAATAATTATTTGATAAAATGTTATCATAAATTTAAAATTCCATGTGAATAATAAGGATAATATTAAAATTTATATTGTTTTATTAATTAAAATAAGTTTATTTTTACATAAACTATCTAAATCAAAAAAATTTAAGTAGTTGAGTAATTTGTTAAACTATAAATAACTGTACCTTCAAATTAATATTGACTCATAAGTTATGAATAATTTTTTTTTTTTCGAAACGATAATGATAATATAACTCAAAGCGAACCAAGTTCGAATATTACAACCCAACTCCGAGAAATAAAACTGAAAGGACACGCAAGAAGCGGCCTAGAACCTCAGAACAAAAACAACAACAAGAAAAACA
>CACSLK010027831.1:12473897-12486086 GCA_902706635.1 Striga hermonthica
TTTTCTTTTTATCAATATTGTGTTTATTGTTTTTCAGTGTTTGGAAACACCTCAAAGGTCTCAATATGATGGAGGAATAGTCGTAAACCCGGAGTTCAACGAGGGTTTAAAGGGTTGGACACAATTTGGAGACATAAATATAAAGCATCGACAATCTGACGATGGCAACAAATACATTGTTGCTTCTAAAAGAAATCAATCTTTCCATAGTTTGTCACAAACCTTCGTTCTCGAAAACGAAAAACTCTACACTTTCTCGGGTAATTATTCTATTTTTTTTTTGGGACTTCAAGAACTCTAAATAACAATAAGATATATAATTTGTAAAAGTAAATTTTTTTTTTTTTAATTTTTGAATTGGAGAAAAAATTAGAAAAAGTTTGAACATCTATGTTCCATGCTACTAATAACGGTTCATGATATTTTGTGAATTGATTTATTGTTACAGCTTGGTTACAAGTAAGCCACGGACAAGCTGACATAGCAGCAATTTTCAAGACCAACACGAGCTATGTTACAGCCGGATGGGTCACGGCCCAAAAGGGTTGTTGGTCCTTCTTGAAGGGTGGCTTAACAGTCAATGCTTCCGGCCCAGCCCAACTCTATTTTGAGGTTGCCTATTTGTTCTCTTATTTTTTTTTTCTATTCATCTAATTTATCTTTTTTCAGTTTCTATGAATAGTTTTTGGAATAGTATAAAATAACAGGAAATTCTACGATCCTGTTACGGAATTCCGTCGGAGTTTTTAACCGTTAGATCATCATGTAACCGTGGGATAGTTAATCTAACAGTTACAAAAACTCTGACAGAATGGTTCTGTAACGGGACCGTAACATTTCCTTAAAGTAACATAATATATGAAGAATCTATACCTATTATAAGCATAATACAAATCGCATTTACTTAATTGTATGTACTTTATTTGATTTGTGCAAATATTTGATTCTGATTATATTTGGTGGATTAATGAAATTCTTAAGTAAGATTATAAATCATTTGCTAAAATGTACTCAATTATTTCAATTTTATTGTCAGAGCCAAAATTCAAGAGTTGATATTTGGGCAGACAGCATCTCATTGCAGCCATTTACTCAAGAAGAGTGGGCATCTCACCAGCAAGAAAGCATTGAAAAGGTGAAAACAATAATATTTTCCCAAATAAATTATGAAGCATTAAGTTTCCCTTAATATAATGATTTAGTCTTATTAAAATATAACAAATATAACTAAATATTTGTATGTTCAATTCAGTCCTTAAATTATATTAATTGAGAGTACCAAGGTTGTTAACAAATTGAACTTTTGCGAACAAAAGTTCATTGATAATCGAGCCAAGTTTTAAAAAAAGATTAGGCTCGAAACGAATTTGAACTTTGACGAACAACTAAACCAAACCAAAGAGCTGGAATATAATTTTTTACCTGAAAAATGAACGAACAAACAACGACGAGACTTGTTCGATTACATCAATAAACCTTCCTAAATATTTGACATTTGCAGGCACGCAAAGGAAGGAGCAAAATGCAGGCGGTGGACCAGCACGGGCGACCCCTCCCGAACGCCACCGTGTCCATAGAGCAGATCCGCGGCGTATTCCCCCTTGGCGCCGCCATCAACAAGAACATCCTCGGCAACTCCGCCTACCAGGGCTGGTTCTTCTCCCGCTTCAAGCACACCGTCTTCGAAAACGAGCTCAAATGGTACGCCAACGAGCCTTCCCGGGGCTCCGAGGACTACTCCGCCGCCGATGCCCTCGTCCGCCTGGCCAAGTCGCGCGGCGTCGCCATCCGCGGCCACAACGTCTTCTGGGCCGACCCCAGGTACCAGCCGGGCTGGGTCGGCGGTCTCTCTCCGGCCGACCTCCGCGCCGCCGCCACCAAGAGGATAAATTCGGTGGTGGGCCGGTACAGGGGGCAGCTCATCCACTGGGACGTCGTGAACGAGAATCTGCACTTTAACTATTTCGAGAGCAAATTGGGAAATCAGGCTTCTCGGCAGCTATATTCGACGGCGAACAGGATCGACGGCCGGGCGACGCCGTTTCTGAACGATTACAATACGATTGAGGACGGCCGTGACGGGGCTTCGTCGCCGGCCAAATATTTGGGGAAGATTAGGGAGTTCAGGGCCCAGGGCTATAATGGGCCGCTAGGTATTGGGCTGGAGGGCCACTTCTCGAATGCCAATCTACCTTACATTAGGTCTGCTATTGATACGCTCGCGTCCGCCAGGCTCCCCATTTGGGTTACCGAGTTGGACGTTACGTCTGGGCCTAACCAGGCATCGTATTTGGACCAAATTCTGCGTGAGATTCATTCACACCCGGCCGTGCAAGGCATACTACTTTGGGTGGCCTGGAGTCCACAGGGATGCTACAGAATGTGCCTCACAGACAATAATTTCCGAAACTTAGCAACCGGTAACGTTGTCGACAAGTTCAGAGGTCTATTGGCCCATGCCGATTATCTCCCCGAAACTACTGATTCTGAGGGATTTTACGAGGGCTCGTTTTATCACGGCGAATACAAAGTGACAATCAGCCACCCAAACGGCGAACAAGTTTCCGATTCTCGGCTTATTAATGTTGCGCCGCAAGCCCAAGCCGGAGACGTTCATCGTATCACAATCAACGTTTAAAAATTAGTGTTCGTTATGTTGGAATGGATTTGAATCATTCACATAGGAATTTCAATATTTCATACTTCACCCACCTATTGTAGTATTTGTTTCCTAATTAATAATAATAATATACATATATGATATTGCATTTTACCCCTATTCCAGAACTAAATTTACCAAATTCACGAATGATGTTGAAAATGAAACATGGTGCTCATGATTCACGATTCAACTTCTTATTTAATTATTTACTGTACTTCCAAAAAGTGTCAAGTTTGTTTAAGTTGTCACAAAATAAAAAAACAAAAAAAAAAAAAAAAAAAAAAAAAAAAAAAAAAAAAAAAAAAAAAACAAACAAAACCAATTGCAGCCTTCAAATGTTGGATATTACTATTACATACCAGCGGTACCCGTGCGATGCACGGACTAACTTTATAAAAAATAAACATTTAAAATTGAATGATTGGAAGAACCTAAAAAGCATGTATTCGAAAAAAATAAAATGTAACTTATATATTATTAAACACATCCTTGTACACGACATTATTTGTTTGGTCTTTTGGTACATCATCCGTTGCCAAAAATTATATTAGAATTCTAGATAAGCGTAAATAAATCAATTAAATTATTTAGCAGAATATATATGATATGGTTTATACTGGTTTTATGAGGATCGTATAGTCAAATGTATTTTATAGCCTTGTTATTTTAAAATTGTAAATTACTTAATTTAAGAAAGAAAAAAAATGTGTACGTGTATGCAATCAATTTCAAATATGTATCTCTAGAGGAGTAAACAAAACCAAAATTTTAGAATGTTCCAATGTGATTTCATTTTGAATTTTAAATTAATATTATTTGACTGTGTTTTATGTCTAAGAAAAATTTGAACTAAATAAAGTAGTTGCTAAATGATAAGAGATTGTTAAATTTTAATTTCAATTTTGAAATTAGGCTCGATTTCTATGCAATCCGATTCAATTTTTAATAAACATGATCTGTTGCAATTAGGTAAGATACATGTTCTAGTATTTTGCCTAATTCCATATTCCTGATTTTATGGTGAATAGTTTATTTTTTTAATAAAAAATGAAAGAATTTAGACTTTTACAAAATTTTCATGTCAAATTTTACCTAAATTAACTCGATTTCTATGCAATCCAATTTTTTAATAAAAAATTGATATGTTGCAATTAGGAAAAGGTATATGTGATAGTCTTTCGCCTAATTCGAAATTATCGATTTTATGGTAATTAATTTTTTTAATAAAAAAGAGAAAGAATTTTGACTTTTGCAAAATAAATAAAAAAAATGAACATAGCAAAACTTTATCAAAGAAGAAATAAAAAATAAAAATAAAGCAATCTTAAAATAAAGTAACTATAAGAAAATATAATTAAAATAAAATAAAATAAAAATTAAATGGACTAAATTAAATTTGTAACATTAAGTATGATATACTTTCAAATCAAAATAATTTGGTAAATATTTTTACCATTATTGGATTAAGAACAGATATACCTTTTTTAATTAATGGATTAGCAAATTATAATTTAATATGATTAAATATCCTCATTTTTCTGAAACAAGCTTTATATGTATTATATGCTTATCTCTGAAGAGAATAATTTCTTTGGAGACTTATATTTTTAAATATCTTTTTATTTAATAAGTAACTATCTTTTAATTATTGTTCATGGATATGTCTTATCACTTGTAGATTTTTTACTCAATAAACTATTTGCATACAAATATTTTAAATAAATTATATTTTTAATTAATGTTTTGCAACTAAAAGATATTTATCCCTCTTTTTATGAATTAAAAATATAACCACATAATTATTAATTGACGAAATAATTATATTGAGAGGTTTGTAGTTGTCTCCAAAGTTCGGTCGACAATGGACATTTTTGAATCTCTGGACCAAACTGACCCGTGTAGCCTAGGGTTGAGCATGGGACTCGGAGAATTCTGAACCGTTCCGAACCCCGAACTGAAATCACTCCGAATCAAAAAATAACCGTTGACCGTTTGACTTTCTCCGAATCGAACCGAACTGAAAAAAATAATTGGTACGTTTCTGGAGATTTCACAAATATTCGTACTGAGAACCGAACCGAACCGTTCCGTACCGTACCGAACCGAAGAACAGAAATTAAGAACCGAATTATAACATTTCAGCTCGAAGTACTACTAAGCTCAGGCTCGGGAGGATTCCTTCGTCTAGTTATTAGATGTGTTATTAATATATTTTATGTCAACTTTGATTCTATATAATATAGTAATAAATATTAACCTTCACTTAAATGTCATACTTAGTAATACTTGATCTACAATTGAATTTTTTCTATTATAAAATAGTTATTTAAAATAATATGAAAGTTTAAAGAATATTTTTTCAAGAACAAAAATATTATATTTTATTTGAATTTTAATTTTTCAATATTAGTTGCACAAATTTAGTTATAACTAAAATTTGGAGTTACTTATAAAGTTGATTTCAAAATAAAATTCTTAATGTGAGGAAGTACTGATGAATGTTGGTTTTATTAAAGCATATAAAAATAAATAACTAAAATTTAGAGTTACTTCTAGAATTATTTTCAAAATAAAATCTTCAATTTGATGAATTATTGATGAATGTTGTTTTTTTAACATATTGAAGATTGTTGTTTTTTTTAAAGCATATAAAAATTAAAATATAACTAGGTAGTCATTCAAAAATAATTTAAGAAAAAAAAATCTCTGAAAAACGAACCAAACCATACCGAACCGAACCGCCCCAATAATCCTGAATACCGAACTGAACCGAAAAATAAAAATCTCTGAACCGAACCGAACCGACTTTTTGGTACGGTTCCGGAGATCGAATTTTTGGATCTCTGAAGTTTGGTAAGATTTTGGAGATTTATCAATCTCCGAACCGTACAGACCCACGCTCACCCCTAGTGTAGGCGTGCTCAACCCTAGTGTTAATCAAAGAGGTTAATTTTATTCGATTCTAGTTACGGTGCCTACAAAATATGCTGGGATTCGGACCGATCACTTACTACTTTTGTCAAGTAGGACAGGCCATGGCAAATGAGGGCGGGACAACATTTAATACTTGAACCTGCCTTGTTGATACAACAGGCGGACCCAATATGGCACGTTCATGCCAAGCCTGGACCAAACTGCATTGTAGCTACCCCAATTAAATTAAAGGGGGTGTATTCATATAGGATTCTTAGAGACCTTTAAGACTTTTTTAAATGGATAACTTTTGTGGACTTTATGCAACTTTTAATGACTTTTGTACATTTTTTGAGATTGTTATGAAAACTTTTTAAGACTTTCAATATGAACTTTTTAGGACTTTCTAATATTTTTATATAATTCTTAAATAATAATTAAATTTATATGAAAGACTCATAAAAAGTTACGTGCATAATAACTAACATCAATAAAGTCAAATTAGTATATAAAATAATTATAATATTAATTTAAAGTGTGTTATGATATTAAACACCATCTATTGAGCTAGAATGAAGACAAAAGAAAAAAAAAATAACAAACAAACTCGATAAGGAAAAAAGCATGAAAAAATTTCAACTGTCATAACCTTTTCTTCTATTTGTCTCACTTTCTTCTATTTTATCTTTGTTTGATTTAGTTGTATAGTTTCTGGAGATTGCATGCTCTTTTTGAATTGAACATGTGATCATGGTGCATGCCTGAAAATTGATGACAAAAATATGCTTTGTCATTTTCCCAAATATTGGATACATATATTTTCCCAAATAAAGTAGATGCATGCTCTTTCTGAATTGAACATGAGAGCCGTGAGTATGCCCAAAAATTTGTTTCGATTCTGGTTACGGTGCCTACCAAATATGCTGGGATCCGGACCATCACTTACTACCTTTGTCAAGTAGGACTGGCCATGGCAGGTCAGGGCGGAGCAACACTTAGGGGGCGATTGGATATCAACTAGAAGGAGATTTTATTAGTTTTTAACTAGAAAAGTAGTATCACTTTATCAGATTTTACTAGTTTTTTTATCAGATTTGTATTCAACATTATGTGGGCTCACGTCCAACTCCCATGTCTTTTCTGCAACTACAGAAAAATTGTCGGCCAATACTTCTGCAACTCCCATGTCACTTTACTACTTGAAAGCCTCGATAGAATTAAAAAAAAAAAAAAGTTGAAGGAAACTATTTTTTAAATCATGTTGAAATCCACTTCCCATGCAGGTACAGAAACTTTTCCAAATCATGCACTACATTGACACCCACCATAATTTATTGCCATGTGTTTGTATATCAATTATAAGAATACTTGTTATGTTCATATCAATTATAAACATACCTTCATTTGCCAACAAAAGTAAAAAAAATAAATAAATAAAAAAACGAAGATACATGCCCTACTTATACCATTGCACTACACAATTATACTAATGCAGATGAATATTGACATTAATTAATCAAAATAGGAGACCATTCATAAATTTCATCCACGGCTACAACAAGTGAATAGACACCATTACATAGGTTTGGTACACCACAAAATACTCCCTCAACACAAAGTGAGGTATATCAACCTAACCTCCAAACATAAATTACATAAATTCAACCTCAAAACGAACACAAACATAAGGAATCAATGTGAAGCACCATGTAGAACCTTCGGCCATTTCAGTGTCATCAACAAACTCCCGAGCATCCCAATTCTGCATCAACACTTTTCCATGCCCTTCAACAATTTGTAATTCATATGTGCTATCTTCACAGTCCAAAATAACTCTACTCTTGTCAGTAGGCACGTTTTGAATATAAGATCGCCAAAAACTTATTGGAATAGGCTGCAATATCGGGTACTTGTAATTATGTAGGCGCGTGAAAATGAATAAAAAAACATAAACTTAACCAATATTATATTATACAAAATTACCAAACGAGCACGTTCCACATGTGTTTTTGTTATCTACATTGTAAAACGGTGTTGAAGCTCCCGTTCAATCTGATTATCGGTGTGGATTGTGACGATGAAATCGATTAAGGAGGTTCGGTCGAACCACAGAAAATTGTCGGTCATAATGTCCTCTGCACGCACAAAGTCTAGTCATCCTTCATAAAAAAACCACCCGGCAAAGATTACCTCTCATTGTCACGTTATACCTTTGACCCTCTCTAGTGGTAAGGGTGCATTGGACAAGTATAAGGTGGCTATATTGATGGTTTAGAGCGTCCGAAAGCTTTTGTGTTTAGCAAAAAAAAAAAAAAACACCAAATTCACGATTTACGTGACATTACCAAAAATTTGTCCACAAAATTAAACATGAACACGATGATTATTATTATACGCAAACGTACCAATGTTCTTTTATCCGGATTCACAATGTACTTGAAAAACCTCTGAAAGTGCTCGGACATGCTGTCTTACTGTGTTCTCTACAAGGATAGTGAATTATTAAAACAATATGTGCGAGTTCCGAGCAGAGCAATGTCAAACTTTGGAGGGTGGACACAAAAGGCAACAACAAAGTATCGTTTGCAAAGGACTACAAAAATACGATTTGGGGCGCGGGCCAAATGTACGACCAAAAATAAGGCCACGGGTATATTTTCGACAATTACGTACATAAAATCGATAAAATAAAATACCGAGAATACCAACAATTTACGGACGTACCTCCGACGACAGTGAATCCGGCTTCTTCTTCGGTTTCACAACTGTTGTAAGGAGGTGTTTTGTATATTTTTGGGCATGTGGTAACCGAGGTACCCGACTCGGGTCGTTCTCAAAGGAAGGCTCTTCGGAGCTTCGTCCACTATCTAGTCGTCAAAATCACTCAACCGAAAAGGTCCTAAACATTCTACTCGCAAATTAGGGGTTTGAATTAAAACTAGATTAATCTACGAAACAAGAGCAATTGAAAGCAATTAACTAAGCACGCAAAAAGATGAGAGAAATCAAGGGGGAAAGAGAGATTTTGGCTTGCCGGAGTCTCCATGATCAATCACACGCAAATAATTGAACATTGCCATGCCAGCTAAAACCCTAGGAAGCTAAACCAAGCTCTAGCACAAAACGAGCAAGTATTCAACTCCTAATCACACTTAGTCAAGCATTCACGATCTAAAGATTCAATCTTTTCCTCCAAGCAACACAAGCACAATATCGATTTCACAAAAGCAAACAAAGATATACGAAGTAATGAGGCTTAAGACTAAGTACCCACTCTCACACGCACTTGGGAAGGAAACCGGAGTCAAAAGCTCGAAACTTTACTCGAAACAACGTCGCCGGAAATTCACCGGAAAACTAGATTCATAAGCTCCAAACCAAAGCATAAAAAAGGAAAAAGAGAAAATAGAGAGGAATTCCCAACTTAAAAGTTGGGAAATGAGAGTTGTCTTCTAAAAATACAAAGCAAGAGGTCTATATATAGCTACATCACAAAACACACACTAAAACATGCACATTTACTAAGGCACTCTCGACCACGCCAAGAAATCCGCGAGTTCGCGGGCAGGATAGCCATGGGCGTGCACGGGCTCGCAACACTCTCGACGGCGAGGAGAAATCCGCGAGCGCGCGGTCGTGCGGTAGGCGTTGGGGCGCGCAGGGCTCGGCAGCACTCTCGACGTCGAGGAGAAATCCGCGAGCGCGCGGACGTGCTACGCGGCACCACAGGGCTCTCGATCTCGCGTGCGTATCCGCGAGCGCGCGGGCGCGGCTTTGATAGCTCTCGACGTCGCGGAAAGAGAAGCGGGCTCGCGAGTGCGCAAGGCAGACAGATGTGCGGACGCGGGCGTGCATGAGCGATTGTTGGCGAGGCCGCGTGCGTGGCTGCGAGTGGTGTGCGCGAGCGTGCGTGCGGGCGTGGCTCGGTTCGTGCTTGATTCTTCATTTCGCTCTATCTTCTTGCACCGAACTCCGGTTCACCCGAAACTTGGACCAAAATTCTTGTCTTTGAA
Organism: Striga hermonthica; assembly: GCA_902706635.1. Taxonomy (NCBI): domain Eukaryota; kingdom Viridiplantae; phylum Streptophyta; class Magnoliopsida; order Lamiales; family Orobanchaceae; genus Striga; species Striga hermonthica. The sequence continues at coordinate 12,483,486 of CACSLK010027831.1, forward strand.
TGCTCTTCCTCCGAGTACGGTTTGGTCGGGATTTCCAGATTGGACGGCTCGGTCGGCTCAGACGGCTCGTCTCCTCGTGCGCGATGAAATGGACCTAATCACACCAAAAACAAAGAGACGACGCGCAAAAATACGAACAAGCTATACAAGAGCAAGAATATACAAAACACGACAAAATGGACCGGTCGAGCCTAAAACGGACCTAAAAACCACAAAATAAGACACATAAAACACAATAAAATAAGGACAAAAACACAACAAACAACTCCCCCACACTTAAACCTTTGCTTGTCCTCAAGCAAACAAAACAACAAGTAATGTTGAAAGGAGGGATCGAGCGGTCCAAGATCGACAAACATGCATTATGTAATCTCCTAATCACTCGGTTATTTACAAAATAAAATTCAAACTCGAGAGCACGGTTCCCACATGTGAATCCAACAAAACAAAAACAAGTCCCAAGTTATTCAATCATGATTTACTCAATGCAAACTTCCTTCTACAATAAACACGTGCAAAAAGCTCAAAATGGTCTATTCAATGTATAGGATAATAAAATCGAGACCATAAGCCGACCCCCATTTTTTTTCTTTTCATTTTTCTATTTTTTTTTTTTTTATTAAATGAGTCACTTTTTCCAAATGGAAGCCGTTAGGACGATTATTACCTAGGTTTAATCTCGGGGGTTATTTTCGAGTCGCTTAGGCCGGTTTCCCATGCTCATTGACCCGATCTATCTAGAAGATTAACCGTGCCAAGAGGATCCTAATCCTTTCGACTCCCACGAACTCATTTCGTGAGCTTCTCTTTCCAAACGAGGTTTCTGGACGAGATTCCCTAGGTTTAACCTCGAGGGGTTTCCTCGAGTTTCCTAGACCGGTTTCCCGGGCTCATTATCCCAATCCACTAAGTGGCTCGGAATAAGAGGAGCCTAATCCATACTTCCTCGCGAACTCACTTTGTATTCTTTTTTTTTTAGGGGGGTGGCACACAAAGGTACATCACGAATACAAGGGGTGGCACACAAAGGTACATCACGAATACAATCATAATCATCAAAACTCAATCACGACGTACACAAAGTGTATATCATAACACGTATAATCAACACTCGAACATAAGGCAAGCATGATCAAGGTCCTCAATCAAGAACGAACAAAGGACAAGAAAGTCTCAAGAATTCACATGCAAGTTCCAATGCTAACGAATAATCATTTCATTTTATAAAAACCGTCAAAATCATTGAGTGCATAAAGCATGAGAGTTAATAATGAACACAAACGACAATCCAATCTAGCCACTTAGTCATTCCGAGCAATTGGACTCACATCAATTCTCATATGGGGAAATCGACACAAAACACACAAAAACAAACAAAACCGGTCCACGACACCACTAAACGAAAAGAAAATACGCCTAAAGCGTGCATAATCACGCAAACCCCTCCCCCACACTTAAAACAAAGCAATGCCCTCATTGCTTGACCCAAAAGGCATAGGAAAGAGCACGTAATCACACAAGCTCATGCGAGAAAATAAAAATAAAAACAAAACGAACTAGATAGACGGGAAAAAGAAAAGAAACACATAATCAAATAAAAAGAAAGAGAAAGGGAAAATAGGAAAGAGAAAAGAAAGCGCGTACTCTACACAGTATGGCCATCACCGTGTGTCTAATAGTGTTCGTCCGGTAAGGAGAGAGAATGAATATAATGTGTGTCTCTCGAGTTCGGATTGAAACATCCAATCGAATCAACATAAAACACGTACGGACCATGAACCAAACGGGCGAATGTAAACAATAATAGCATGAGAGAGACCTCGTGTATGTGTCTCGGAGAGATAAGGGATGTGAAAGCATGAACTCGACGTAAACACATGATGCAATGAATGTCCAAAAATCGGGCCTCGGTCCAAGTTCGATCCTCCCCCTCACTTACTTCCGACCAAATCCTTGGTTTTGTCGCCTTTAACGATTCCCGGCGCTTGCCGAAAAAAATTTCAACCCTACAATTCATCGATCCAGAAACAATGCACAATATGTGGCACACCCGGCAAGGCGTGCCGCTCAATCACGAGCCAACTCCAACACCCACACGACTACTCCGGCGAGAGTAGCATTCCCAAGGTCAACACACACAATACAAGTCAAAGATAGGTCAAGCCGGTGTACCTTGGGTGTAGACGAGACAAATCGGTTGCCGGAGGTCGGAAATAGAAGAGCCTCGGTTGCCGGAAAATTGACCAAATATGCATAATCGGTCGTAAGGAACATGAAAATCTCGAAAAAAGGTCTCCGGAAGCTTCACGGGTGTCCGTTCGCCGGAAAATATGGTCGCCGGAAAAGTTCGCCGGATTCCGGCGACGGTGGTCGGAAAAGGTGCGCCCCGGCGAGAGGAGTCTGGGAGTGGTCTCGGATTTTTGAAACTCCAAATGAGTAGGCCGGAATCTAGGATTGAAGGTTGAAGTGATTCATAGATCTACGAGCTTTCGCCAGAAAATCGGAAGTCTTCTCGCCGGAATTTTTCATTGACGTTCGGATATGTTGTTGGCGTCGACGAGAGCTTCGCGTTGATATAAAATTCGGTCCGATCGGAGAAAA
>CACSLK010027831.1:12495403-12550671 GCA_902706635.1 Striga hermonthica
TTTTTATATTAGTAAGGGTAAATTGGTCTTTTGTGGGTGCGGTATAATGAATTTGAGTGCGGTAATTAACGATTCAGAAAAGTGTTCTCATACATCATCTATCATCACGTGAGAAAAGAACCAAAAAATAGTTGTAACCTTCACGTGCAATGCAATTGTTCACCGCACCCATGTTCCAAAATCAGATTTTTTTGATTTTTGCAACATTTTGAAAGTTATTTTAAAAACAATAACAGATCAAGCCAAGGCGAGATTATCTGTGTAAACGAACCGAACATTCGCGAACAATTTTTATTTATTCCACCTCGTTCGTGTTTGACAAAAGCTCATTCCTCTGTAATCGAACAATCCGGCCCCGTGCGTGAACATTCGATTATGTGTGCGAACATTAATTTAATATATATATTTTTTTTTTATTTTTACTATAGTTACATTTTATAATAAGTGTAAAATTTATTACAATATAACTTTAACAAAATAATATATTAGATTTTTTTTTTTATATTTTTTTTGCTCGAACGCACAGATCTCGAATACGGTTTTTTGCGGGAAAAGTATATATCAACGAACCCGAACATTGTTCCAACTTAAAAGCATATTTTGAAAACATCTCCAGGCCGTTGTTTATGTATGAGTAATAAATACCACCTTTTTTTTTTTGTACCCCACACTTGTAATAATAAAGACAAACAATGTGAACATGAAATATAAGATAATAGGAGAGTTAGATATAATAACAAAAACACGAGTTCGCCCTCAACATAAGTTACAACATAACCTTTAAAACACACATTACATCAACGTAACTTCGAAATGAACACAATTATATGGAATTAATGTGATGGCTAATGTAGTCCCTTCATCCATTTCAGTAGCCTCCACAAATTCCCGAGCATCCCCATTTTGCATCAATATTTTTCCATGCCCTTCAACTATAACTAGGTCATACGTAGTCCCCTCAAACTCCAACACTGCTCTCAAAGTGTCGGTGGGCTCCCTAAGAACATATGTTCGCCAAAAATCAACAGGAATTGGCTGCAACATACGGAGTATGTGAAGATGTGGTTGAAAATATATATATAATAAGCATGACGTAAAAAAAATGAAGACATGTACACAATTACCAAACGCGCACGTTCCACATGGGTTTTCTTTATTTCTAGCGTGTAACGGTGTCGAAGGTCCCGCTCAACTTGGTCGTCCCTGTGGACTGTGACCATGAAATCCGTAAATGATGTACGGTCGAACCATAGACAATTGTCGGCCACAATGTCCTCGGCACACACAAAGTCTAGCCACCCTTCGTAAAAAACCACCCGAAAACGATTACCTCTCATTGCCACATGATACGTCCGACCCTCTCTAGTGGTTAGGGTGCACTGAACAGGTATAAGGTGGCTGTATCGATGGTTTAGAGCGTCCGGAAGCTTCTACATTACACGTACAAAAAATTAAAGTGACCATTAATATGATATTATTATTAGACCACGAAATTAAAACATGAAGAACACGAAATTAAACGTGAAGAAGACGAGGTATTGAATTACGCAAACGTACGAATGTTCGTTTCTCCGAATTGACAATGTACTTAAAAAAAACTTTGAAAGTGTTCGGCCATGTTGAGTTACGTGTTATCTACGCGGCTGAAGTCGTCAAAACAAAAAAAAAAAAAATGTCAACTTCAGAGCAAATAAATTAAACTATAATAGGTTAATATTAAAAAAAAAACACTTTTGGAAGAAACAAAGGTAACGACAATATACAACATGCCGACTAATATGGGTCGCACATGTATGACCAGAAATAGGAAGTCCGGTTTTCAATCTACAACTCCGACAACAACGATATGGGCAACCTCATCATACACCAATAATAGAGCAGACTATACCGATGTAACAAAAAATATTAGAGCGAATAATTTTTTCGGGCAACTATAATCAATTCTAAAATTCCGATAGAGAAAAAGCAAAATCGCATTCAAAGAAAAGTGATTGGAAAATACCGATAACCGATAACAAAAAAAAAAAGGATTCGCTCCTTTGAAACCTGTTCATTACGAGGAACTATTTTGCTTCAATTTCTTTCTTACATTATAACAAAATCATTAGAAAATTGATGTTATACCCAGCGAATGAAAACATAAAAGAAGTAAGTGGCCGGCCGTACCTCTGAGAACAACCGATCCGTCTTCTTCTTTTGTTCGGCGGTGGCGGTACCCTTTGCTCACAACTATTTTTCCCTTCTCCTTACCAACACAAGCAAATTTAATTTAGGTCAATCCTCGGTTCCACCGTCTGTTTCAAATTTTTTGTGTATTTCGTTTTGCTACTAGTCCAGTACACGTGTGTTACACGAGTGTTACTTATTACATTTATAAAAAAACTATTAATAATAAAACATATATTTTAATGATATTTATAATACAATTATTTTAACTTTTATATAATATTAAAATAGTACACGAGTGTTACTTATTTCGTATTACTACTAGTACAGTACCCGTGTATTACACGAGTGTTACTTATTACATTTATAAAAAAATTATTAATAATAAAACATATATTTTAATGATATTTATAATACAATTATTTTAACTTTTATATAATATTAAAATAGTACACAAGTGTTACTTATTTGTATTGCTATTAGTACAGTACCCGTGTATTACACGAGTGTTACTTATTACATTTATAAAAAAATTATTTATAATAAAACATATATTTTAATGATATTTATAATACAATTATTTAACTTTTATATAATATTGAAATAGTACACGAGTGTTACTTATTTCGTATTGCTACTAGTACAGTACCCGTGTATTAGATGCGTGTTACTTATTACATTTAAAAAAAAAAATTATTAATAATAAAATTATATTGTAATAATTTTTATAATATAATTATGTTAACCTTTATATAATATTAAAATAGTACACGAGTATTACTTATTTCGTATTGCTACTAGTACAGTACCCGTGTATTACACGAGTGTTTACGCATAACTTTATTTCGTAATAAAGAGGGTGGTTGTAACACCTCTCATTCAACTCTCACACGCATCGGTTACGCCGCCTGTAAAATATGCCAATCCTCGTTAGGTGTGTGTAATAAATATTGTTTTAATTGATAGGTGGCAATAGCAATACACGTATTTTTTTACAAAATTGTATTGAAAAAAAGAAAAAGTAAAATCTGACAAAGTGATAAGGAGAGATACACGTTAATTTTGACTGCACGGTTCACAGTATTTTTTTTGTTCTTATTCTACTTGGAAAGAATATTGTTATTAGTCAAATGTTCATAAACAGGGGTAGTTTTATTTTTTTTGGTTATTATATATATAAAACAAAGGAAACTTGTATATAAAACTTGTATAACTATCCGGTTGTCCCTACAAGTCCCTCGGTTGAATATCATGTGGACAAAATAAAGAAGCCATCAAATCCCATATTCTCGCATCCGCCCGAACCGACAGTTCTAGTTGACCATTGAGGTATGTATTCATCCGTTTTGAGTTGGCCATATTACAATTTAAAGGAATGATGTGTCCGTAATGTAAAGATGTACATAATGGGTACGAGTGTATGACCAATTGTCATTTTTCCATCTTTTGTCGTTTGTACGTGTGGGGTGTTATTTTGCTACGTGAAATTGTATTCTTTACGAACTCGTTACATATTATGGCTATAATGCAAATACGTTCACTATATTTTTTATCAGGTATGGCAAATACGTTTGACCTGTTTCTAACAATTATTACAAATGCAAGCAGCCCGACTTTGGTATGAAAATGCCCGATCAAACAAACATGTTTTATTTTTTAACATAATATGTATATGTAAGTGTTAACACCTAATTAATACCATCATGAATATGCATGTCGAATTCATGCAGGCATTGCCGCAGTCAATCCACCATCAATACACTAATCATATCACGGTCAATTGTACAATAGTTACTAGGGAGCACGGTCTTATGAAGTTTGGTTGGTAAAAGTGGAAAATGAATTGCAGTTTGTTGATGGTTGGGAGTACTTCGTACGAGCGGAGGATATTCACTCGGACTACATTTTGTATTTCGAGTGCACCAGTCTATATGAATTTGTAGTGAAAGTGTTCACTTGTAATTCGGTTGAACGAACTCCCCAATATCGCTTCTTTCTGGATATGAAGAAAACGAATGTTCAACGGGCACGTTTGGTGCGTTACACATTTCACTTCAAATCCGGTAAACTAAAACAAAATAATATTAACCTCATTGTCTTTACTATTGTAGGCCATTCCAATCAATTTTTTGAGGGAGCATATCGAACACCAAATTAATAATACTAGCAGAGCAATGTTAATGTGTAAAGGAGGTCGATACACTGTTCCAATCATCCAAGCGCATGGTAAGACATTGATGGAACATGGTGATTCACGTGAATTTATGGACCGTAGTTGAATCGTCGAGGGCGTGACATGCGTATTCACTTTAATTCCATATGAGTGTGTTGTTTTCAAGGTCAGGATATTGGATGAATAACATGTACTCCTGAGAAAGTGTTTGCCGTCCAAAAGACCGTTGCAACTTGTTTTCAACGTCAGGATATTCTATATGAGTATGTTTTGAATAATTTCATGTTTTATGATATATGTAACAACTTTTTCTTTTCATTGTATGCTATATAAAATATTGATTAATTGCATGTTATATATATAAGTATATATAACTTTTTACGTGTCGCAAATTACATGTGCGTTCCGAAATGACAAATTCATAGGTATAAAAATGTCGCTACATTAAGATTGGCAATTTCATTAAGGTATATAATATATTTGATTATTTTTAATTTTTTTTACCACAAAATATATTTGGTTAGTTATAATTTTAACACAAAAAATATATTTGTTCTTTTTTTTTTTTTTGGTTTGCTCCAACAAACAGATCTCGAACACGGTTATTTGCGGCAAAAGTTTTATATCAATGAACACAAATATTTCCTCATTTTTTTTTTCTTTGCTCCAAATAGTTCATTTTAGTAACAATGAATTGTAGTATTAGTATTTTTTTTTAAAAAAAAAGGTAGGGTAAAATAGGGTGAAAAGGGAAAACAGCCCATACATATTGCTTTCCATCAAAAGGTGTACGTGTATTGTTTTATTATGCATGAAAAGAATGAAACAAAAAACAATATTGCACAACTGAGACAACTGGTATGGACAGTTTTTATTCACATGCCAAAACAGTGCCCTTTTTTTTATTCATCACATGTCACTCCCACTGACAAACAACCACAAACAAGTTGTGCTTTTTTAGAAAAATATAGCAGGAACAATTCTGCCTAATCTAGTGTTACTTTATATATATAGTATATATTCATGTTGGGAATATGCAAAAAAAAAATAAAATCGCACTACTCTTTATAATCAAAATATAATGTTATAATAACAATTATTATATATATATATATATTATATATATAATGTCCCAACAAAATTATATTTATATCAGTTTAAACATTTTGAAAACAATAAAACCTGATTGCAATTATTTATTAACAATTATTTTATTAAATACTATTATAGTTGTGCAACATAACCTGCTTTCAATTTTCTTTTTCATTTTTAGTTTAGAATTAATGAAAAAACATGTAATTAGTAAAAACTATAATTAACTATAAAATGAAATTTACCAAAAATATATATACATATCATACACATCGACTTGGAAGGGAAGGTCATAAGCGTCGACACTGTAAAGTCAATTTTCAACGGAAGAAAAAAGACAAATACGGTTTTCATTAATTTCAATCATTAATAGATAGAGAATAAACACCAACTCGTCTCTTTGGTTTTCATTAATACAAGACACACCCAACAGGTTTCATCAATACATACGGTTCTTTTATCTTCGGTTCGCCCATAGCGCTTGGGCTATCGTGTCATGCAACACACAATGCTCACCAGCGCCGACATTGGAGTTATTACTCGACATAAAAGGGAAAGTCCGATCAGTTGGATCATGTCGTCGTACGTATTCTGGGTTGCTGAATTCAGGTGGCATGTTTTCGAGCGGTTCATGCATCCGAATAAAACTGTGTAGGACACAATATGCTATTACTATGTCGGTTTGGGAATGAACTTTGTAGTTTGGCATCAACCCCTTTATCATTGGAAACTTCCCTTTTAGCAAAACAAAGCTACATTCGATAACATTACGGACAGTGGCATGTCGTCTGTTAAACAACTCACGAGCATTGTCGGGCAATTGGTTAGACCCCAACCACTCCGGAAGATGATATCTTTCACCACGATATGGTGTCATGAAACCCGGAATGTGTGCATATCCGGAGTTTACCACGTAGAATTTACCTGCATGAACATAACTTTTGTACTTACAGGAATGTACTTAGCATAATTTGTACTTGTATTTACTTTGACTACAGTATAACATTTTAATAGTGTCATGGTCAATTTACCCGGCGGTGGATAGGGGAATTATATCTAGGATCCGACAATGTCTAATTGAAAATGCGTGCATCGTTTGCGCTGCCTTCCCAACCCGCTAGAAGAAAAGTGAATTTGAGGTCAAAATCGCACGCCAACATCACATTTTGCGCTAAATACCATTTCCTACATTTGTAGGAACCCTGTTGTCCTTCTGGCACCCACGCAGGTATAATAGTCCCGTCAATTGCGCCAATGCAGTCCTACGAATAGCAGATAGAATTTCAACAATACATGTACTTTTGTTCAAAATAACGGTGTACGCCACATTAAAGAAAAATAAATAAGTGTTGAAATTACCTTGAAGTAGGGATATAAATTCGGGTTATTTCTTATCCACTGTGCAACATGGTTGAAGTCTGGGGACGAATGTAGTCGGGGGCGAGATAACAAAGCGCATTGATGACGTTGTGACAATGACGACTGATTGTCTCCCCCAATTTTCTAAATGTTTCAGCCGCAAATCGTGTCCTTTGATGCCCTTTTATTGTATGCAGAAAAATGGCTACGCTTTCTTCAATGCCTATTTTTGTTTGTCTTCGTTTTGGGTGGAATCCAGCCCTTTTGATTTCATCGCAATGTATGCTAAAATGACATTGATTTATGTCCATTGCATCTTTAAATCGGCGAGGATTTCCAGCTAACAATTCATTTACCCAGTCCAAACCTGAGTACGTGGATTCTCGATATGGTATTCTTCTTAATGGGGGAAATGTGGACGACGAACTGTCGTAAATGTTTACAAGTTGTTGAAATTGGGCCCCCATCATTAACGAAGTTTCCAACGGGTCGTAGTCTTCCACTGTCTCGAATTCGCTGTCAATGTCCTCAGGCAAATCATCGATCTCCTGTTCATATGTGTCACTATCATTTACGTAAGACATCCTACAAATAAATATAATAGTGGCTAAAACACATATACAAATGTTCACAAACAAATTCTCACATTAATCATGCAGAAAAAATGAAACAGAGTAGCAAGGAATCAAAGTTCAAACATAGTAGAGTTGAAGACAAATATAGAAAACAGTCAAGTCCAACAAGAAATGAAAACAATAGTTAAAAACCAATCCACCAATCCACATCCCCACCAATCCACATCCCCCTTCACTGTGAACCGGGCCCCTTATTAATCCACATATTAATAATATGTTGACGCCTCTCGTCACTAGTTAGCGCCAAAAACATGGCTCGATTCGTGGGATCCCGGAGCTTATTTCAATCAAACTGGAAAAGATCTTCGTCCATATTCGGCATAGCTTGGAGGTCGCGCATTGCATGTTCCATCGTTGTTAGCTTCACGGGTTTGTTGTTTCTTTCTTTTAGCGACACATTCAAGTCGGACCACGAGTACATGGCGATGTCGAAACTGGACTCCGTGCTTCTCTTTCGACGAACAGACCAATTCTGCCCAGCATGCCGTCGATGAGATGTCGAGGTCTCCATTGGTTCGTCATCTTGTTGCGTAAAAACATCGGGGCTGAAATTTCCAGATGGCTCACCACATCCCTCGGGCACACGTTGAGTCGATGCCCTTGCATTCGACCCCGTAGCAGTCGTCCCATGAAAAATAGTCGTCAACGCTTCGTAGTGCACACATACTTTGCCCTCCATGTCATGATAACTCAGATTTGCCTGTGGACGTCATAAAACAGCGAATATTTTAGAAAAAAGGGGAATAACACAACAAGAACTCCAACATTCGTTGATACAAATATTCCCCACGAAACAAGCAGTACAGGGCATATATAAATTTGCAAAGTAACAAAATGAAAATCATAATAAGGCCAACATATATATGTACAAGAGACCAATTTTATGTTTCAGCTGAAATGAAATAATACTTATACATAGAAAATAAAAGAAAAGAAGTAACAAAAGGTGTACAAGCCACATTGTATTTCGAAGACAATTGAAGCAAAGAACATTATAACCAAAGAAAAAAAAAAGGCAATGAAAACAGGTGTACATGCAACACTTGTATATTTGCAACACAGTTGAAGGAAGCAAATAACAATTGTCAGATTTGAACATAGAAAACACTTGTATGTTAAAACACTAGTAAGATAAATTAATTGAACTTAGAAAACACTTGTAACAAACCATAAAATATACTTACGGTTGTCCAGTTTCGCCAACCATCAGCGTCTCCCGTAATCAATTTTTTATGTGGACACCAACTCAATCCAGTGGCATTGGTAACCATGTTGTGAGATTTTCTCCAATACACCTTCATTCGTTGGTATTTACTTTGCAGTTGTGCAACTTTGTAAGGATAGTGAATGGGACACTGCTCCTTGAACTTCGCAAGAATGGTCGCCCATTGATTCGGTGTGAACTTACCGGTTACACGGTTTCCCATCATAAGTTCTTCCAACAGAATATTGACAAAAGCGGCTTCATTTTCGGGAGGTCATTTTGCGTCTCCTTGACTGCAGTCAGTCGAAGGACCAATACCACCCGAAAATGCCATCTGCAATATGGAAAATAACAAACCAAATACAATGTTCTATGCTATGCTTCACATGTACAAATCAATCGTATTTTATCTGCAATCCGGACAACCAAAAATAAAGGTAACATAATAACAAATGCCACAAGAGGGTGGTTAGAGATTCACAGTTTACACATCATATGCCAGCTACAATGAAGACGACAACAACAAAAAAAAAATATATAAAATTGTAAGGTCAGATATAATGCCAATGAACCTCAGACCCAAATTTACCCTAGGGTCATACCGTAATGTTTTCTTTTTTTAATTGGGTACTTCCATTTACCCACCCCCAAATTTTGCTATGAAAGGATAGTAACATCAACATAGTAAACTTCAACAAATCAATGGAGGAGAAAAGGAGTATTCCCTACCTTTGTTGGTCGGAGTCTCTTTTTTTGGAGATGTCACAGAGACGCTACTGGTGCTTTCGGTAGTGTCTTCAGCTGGGAAATCGGTTCTTTCTTCGGCCTCTGCTTCACGTGATATCGGCGGGTGATTTCGTGGAGGGAGAAATCCATAGATTCAGAGGTGATTATGGACAGATTTATTGAGGGCGATTCTCGACTTCTCTGAATTACAGCTAATTCGATTTGAAATGTGAGAAAAAAAGTCAAAAAGATGAAGAATCGAAATAAATGGCTGCAGTGGTGTCGGTTTCTTGAGGAGTGGGAAAGGCGGACCGTGTTCTGGTGTACAATTGGTTTTGTGGGCCATGCACAAGTGGTTTCATAATAGTGATATCCAATCACAGATCCTACAATAAAAATCAGCCCAATTTCAGTAAAATTTGAGCCCAATTGATAAACAATCGCGGCCTTAATACTTGAACCTGCCTTGTTGATAAAACGGGCGGACCCAATATGGCTCGGTCATGCCAAGCCTGGTCCAAACTGCATCGTAGCTACCCCAATTAAATTAAGGGGGGGGGGAGGGGGAGGAGGGGGATGGGGTGTATTCAATTAGGATTCTTAGAGAATTTTTAAGACTTTTTCAAATGAATGACTTTTGTGGACTTTATGCAACTTTTAATGTCTTTTGTGGATTTTTTCAGATTGTTATGAAGTCTTTTTAAGACTTTCAATATGAACTTTTTATGTCTTTCTAATATTTTTATATAATTCTTAAATAATAATTAAATTTATATGAAATACTCATAAAAAGTTAAGTGCATAATAACTAACATCAAAAAAGTCAATTTAGTATATAAAAAAATTATAATATTAATTTAAAATGTCTTATGATATTAAACACAATTTATTGAGCTAGAATGAAGACAAAAGAAAAAATATTATAACAAACAAACTCAATAAGAAAAAAAGCATGAAAAAATTTCAACAGTCAGAACCTTTTCTTCTATTTGTCTCATTTTCTTCTACTTTTTCTTTGTTTGATTTAGCTGTATAGTTGCTGGAGATTGCATGCTCTTTTTGAAATGAACATGTGATCACGGTGCATGCCTGAAAATTGATTACCAAAATATGCTTTGTCTTTTTTTTTTTCATTTTCTGAAACGATAGGAGAATTATATTGCTCAAACGGAAAGAGAGTACAAGCAAATGAAACTGAAACAAAGAACTGAGAGGACACGTACGACGAGGGCCTAGAACCTCAACAAATACTAACTCCAAACTAGAAATAAAAACTAACCAACTCTCCATTGCCGAAGCCTAGAGAGCTCGAAAAGAAATTCAACAAACAAAAGAATCAAGCAAGCAAAAAGACTAAACACAAGTCCAACAACTACAGAAGAAACAACGGAAAGTAAAGAAATAAAAAAAAGTCAGGAACACTAGGTAAACTGAGCAAACTCCAACCATTGATTGTGGCTGTTTTCACAATCTGCGTAGCTGATAAAGGTGTATTTTGAAAAAACCAGAGGTTGCGCGCTTTCCAAAGCCACCACAGCATATAGGTGGTCAGTTGGATCCTGGACTCAGCTACCTCAGACTTATTAAGAGAGCACAGATTAGACCACCAACATTTGAAGCAAGAAGTATAGGATTTCAAACCATCCCATTGCACAGGAGTAATGTCACATAATTTGCATGCTTTAGGACATTTAAACAGAAGATGTTCCACAAATTCAGCTGCATCACCGCAAGACTGACAGATTGTATCAATGACCAAACCCTTCTTCACCATGTTGAGCTTCAAAGACAAGGTACCAGTAAGACATTTCCATAGGAAATGTTTTCTCTTACCAATCACTTTAAGTTTCCAGCATCTGTTGAAAGAGTGATGCAGATTTGAAGAAGAGTAAGAAAGGGAACTGCTACAGGAATATCAAGGCCAAGCAGCTTCTGTTTGGTCAGATAAGCATAAGTACTAGCCACAGAAAAAATCCATTTTCTATCAAAAGCCCAAAAACATCTATCTGTCGTACCAGACTTTAAAGAGCAAATATCAAGAATAGCTTTGCTATCAGCTGCACTGAATAATTGTGAAATCAGCCACTCATTCCATTCCTTACCAGATGGATTAATCAGCTCTTTGACCTAGGTGATGTGGCCTCTAGCAATTTCAAGGATATTAGGCTTAGAAGAGTTGAGAGAAGGAACCCAATTGATATCATCAATTCTGGTTGACGCCCCATCCCTGATTTCCACTTTGTAACCCTTAGCAACAGTGGGGAGAACAGTGAGCCAATTGGACCAAAGCCATGGGCAGTTACTGGGTTTGACAGCATCAAATATTGAGCAGCATGGGAAGTATCTGTCCTTTAATATTCTGCTAACAAGAAGAGAGGGCTGAGAGATGATTCTCCATATTTGCTTACATATCAGAGCTCTGTTGAAGATTTTAAGATCCAAGAAACCAAGTCCTCCTTCACATTTAAGAAGAGTGAGAGCAGACCATGATCTCCAATGAATACCAGATCCTTGGCTATCACCCTTACTCCACCAAACGTTAGAGCACCATTTTGATAATTCAGAGCATAAAGAAGAAGGAAGAATGAAGCAGGACATAGAGAAAATTGGTAGAGCTTGAAGAACAACCTTAATTAGCACCTCTTTACCAGTAGGGGATAGAAGCTGAGCTTTTCAATTCTGAAGTCTAGGTTGCACAGAGTCCAACATATATTAAAAGGCTTCTCTCTTTGATCTGCCAATGCCCAAAGGTAATCCCAGATACCTTGTTGATCTGTGAGATGTAATTCCTGCAATGTGGAACAGATGCTATATTGCAAAATGGAAGGGATATTCTTACTGAAGAAAACAGCTGATTTCTGGAGATTCTTTTTGACCTATGAACAATCTATATTTTTCTAGAATATTCAAAAGAACATTAGCTTGCCCAACCTCAGCCTTGCAAAAAAATAATGAATCATCCGCAAATAAAAGGTGGAAAATAGAAGAGCCATTTTTAGAGAGCTTCATACCCAATAGTTGTCCAGAATTTATAGAAGCAGAAACCAAAGCAGATAACAACTCAGCCACAATGATAAATAGATAAGGGGACAAGGGGTCCCCTTGTCTAATGCCTCTGGATGGATAGATATATCCACTGACTGCACCATTAGCTTTAAAGGAATAGGAACATGATGTAATGCAGATCAAAATCAGATTAACAAAAGCAGCAGAAAATCCCATCTGTAATATAATCTTTCACGCAGATCCATTCCACACGGTCAAAAGCTTTCACCAGATCCAATTTGATAGCCATGAAGTGATTTTTACCTGAATTATGTATGTTAATAAAATGGAAGGCTTCTTGTGCAATTATTACATTGTCTAGAAGCTGACTGCCATTTATAAAAGCAGACTGAAAATCACTGATGCAAGTTTGCAGACAAGATTTGAGCCGTAGTGCCAACAGTATGGAAACCACTTTGTAAACCATATAGCAGAGACTAATAGGTCTGAATTGAGTAATGTAATCAGGATTGAGACACTTAGGAATTAAAGTCACAATGGTGTGACTCCAATATTTCAACAAAATGCCAGTTTCAAAAAAACTTTTAACAACAGAGATGAGATCAGACTTAATGAGAAGCCAAAATTTTTAGTAAAATAATGCAGTCATACCATCTTCTCCAGGAGTCTTTTCTGGATCAAGGTTGAACAAAGCAGCGTTAATTTCATCCTCTTGCACTGGTCTGAGAAGATCCTGATTCATATCATGGGATATTGAGGGCTGAATCAAATGCAGGATGCTATCTCCACCCCAATACCCTTCTGAAGAGAAGAGATCTTCATAGAAACTAATGATGTGGTCTTGGATCTCCTGTTGAGTGGAGCATTATCTGTTTTGAGAGGTGAGCAATATGTTAATTGCATTCTGTCTTCTCCTCTGAAGAGTATAAGCATGAAAAAATCTGGAGTTGTTATCACCTTCCTTTAACCACTTGATTTTCGCTCTTTGCTGCCAGTATAATTCTTCTTAGTGGTGAGCTTTATCAAGTTCAGCTTTTGTTAACATCCAGTCCTCCCAGTTGCTAGCAAGGTTAGCATTCCTCAGAAGTTCAAGTTTAGAAGTCAGGTGCTCAATTTTTAATTGGTTTTCAGTTTTGAACTTGGCACTCCACCTGATGATTGCTAGCTTTGTATGCTTTATCTTTTCTTTCAGCTGAAAGAAGGAGTACCTGATTGAGTTTGAGTCCAGGCTGCCTGCACCACTTCAGTGATGTCCTCCTTAAGAAGCCAACATTTATCAAAGTGAAATCGACGGGGAGGTTTCTGAATGTGAACTCCTGTGTTGAGGATAAGCAATGAGTGATCTGAGGCACTGCAAGTTATTTTGGAAATAGATGCATTTGGAAATTGTTGAAGCCAATCCATAGAGTCGAATCCTCTACCTAGTTTTTCCTGAATGAGACCCTCAGAAATTCGAAGGTTGCACCAAGTGAATTTGAAGCCAGTCATTCTGATTTCTTCCATTGACATTGACTTGATGAAGTTCATGAAGCCAGAAAGACTTCTGTCACTTCTTGGAGAGCCCCCCAATTTATCAGAATTAGAGCATATATCGTTCTAATCGCCAATAATAAACCATTTGTCCTTCTATTTTCTTCTTTCATTGATAAGAATATTCAACTGATCTATTCTTGTTGTAGCATAAGCACTTAGGTAGACAAAAACAGCCCAGCTTACCTCACCACTAGCCAGAGAGAATTCCACAACAATGAAAAAAGATTGACATACCAGTTGAATGATAGTAACTTCTGAAGACCAAAGAAGAAGAAGACCACCGCTCATGCCTGCTGGATCAACCAAAGCATGTCTATCAGAACAACCCAGCTTTTTAACTACAGATTTAACAAAAGAGGAGGAGTTTTTTTGTTTCAGAAAGGAAAAAAAAGAGGGGTGGTGAGATCTGAAAGTCTCTTTGATTTGGGAAGCCGTCGAGGGCCACCCAGACCTCGACAAATCCACACCGCAGCTATCATTGGTCACTTGGGTGCCATTCAAGGCTGGCCACCTCCACCATAGTTGTATCTGGCTTAAACTTCTTTGTCACTTCTGGGTTTGAAACTTTGCCATTTAAATCCTCCTCTGAAATGCTGACCTATGTAATAGCCCTTTTCCCAGTAGAAGGAACCCATGTGATTTCCTTGCATTCAGATTGTCTTGTGAGTCTTCCATCTTTGCGTGGAGCCCTTTTCCAGGTTTTGGTTCGAGGGAGTGGTTGCTCTATCATGAGAATTTCTTGAGAGCTTCATGGGGTAATAATTGGTTGAAAAAGAGCAACTGTGGTTGTCTCCAAAGTGGGATGATCAATCATGATCTGCTCTGGGTGTTTAACTGATATTGGACCAGAGTTTAAAGTTGAGATTGCTTTCTTGTTGATTGTCTCTAAAAGATCCTTTCGAGAGACTTTAGAACCATTATAGTCCTGCACTTCCTGAGGAATGACCTGAGGAGTTTCTTCTCCAACAGTATGAAGTTGGTTGGGCCTCTTGATGTGGCTAGTGGATGTGTTAGAAGGAGATATTTGAATTGGTGTAGGTGAGTCTGATGATCGATACTGAGAACCCGAAGGACTTGCGTTAGCCCATTGTTGGAAGTCTGGTGCTTTCATCCAATCACCAAATTGACCCATTTTCAGAGATATGTTAGCTATATCATCGATCATCCTTTGACAACTTCTGTCTAAATGGCCAATATGGCCACAATAATTGCACATGTTCACTAGCTTTTCATACTTGAAACTAACTTTAACTAACTGCTCCCCCAATCTTATAGTGGCACATCTGGGAAGAGGTTTAGAGTGATTGATAGTGACTAAAAGTCTCAGGATTTTGCCTCCGTGACTACCGGCACCAGCCACTACCACATTCTTGAGTTGATGGAAAAATTTGCCTATTTTGAATCCTACTTCGGTGCTTAGCCAGTTTAAAGGCACATTATACACTTGAACCCAAATAGGTAGCTCTTGGAACACTGGGTGATTAGCATATAGACGTTCCTTCCATTATGAGAGAAGAAGGAATTGGTTGTCGATAGTCCAATTCGTACAGCGAGCTACCCTGTCGATATCTTCTTTACTCTGGAAGATAAACTAAAAAAAATTGTTGCCTAGCTCTTTGACCTCCATTGGTTGATGAATCTTCCATATGTAACTCATTGTGCGTTTAACTCCCATCCAACTCACCGGACGATCCCCAATAATTTTACCAAATAAGCTTTTGTGACATTCTTCAGCACTATATTGAATGTCTGTTGTGGCTATGTCAATGATTACGTTCTCCGTTTCAGAAAGAGAGAATACTTCTAAGCACTACGCAAGATCTTCATTCTGGCCTATGAAAGATTGACTAGCCATCTCTGGAAAATCAGCTCGCCCAAAACAAACCCTAATTCCCAAATTGAAGAAGAACCTATCTAACTCCCGAGAAAAAATAGCTCAATCGCGGGGATAGCACTTGGAAATAGAAAAACAAGAAACTAAACTATAATGATGAATTGAAAATCAGGATCCCTACTGAAAAACGCTCCCCATCGAGAGCATAGTTTCGATCCCCATCGAGAGGATATGCATACTCTTTGTCATTTTCCCAAATATTGGATACATATATTTTCCCAAATAAAGTAGATGCATGCTCGTTCTGAATTTAACAGGTGAGCCGTGAGCATGCCCAAAAATTTGTCTAATATTATATAAGATAGGTCTCTGATGCTTATTTAAATTGATTTCTACATGGAAAAAAAAAAGATAAAAGAAATCTTTCGAGAAATTGTGTTAGAAAAAAGATAAAGAAAAGAGGCAGATATTTCTTCCCCACATGCCAAGATGCATTCTTCCAACATACCCACATGCAACTTGCATCATGCCCACATGAAAATTAATTTGTTTAAAAAAAAATATTTTATATTCAACTGGGAAGGATTACCTCCCCTATAAATAGGCCTTCGGCCAGAAAAAAGAAAGGGCACCAAAATAAGAAAGAAAGAGAGAAGAAAGAAAGAGAAAGGAAAAGAAAAGAATGATATATGTCCAAAAATCGGATATAAAAATATTAAAAAAAAAAGAAACAAGTGATATTTCTATTAGTTTCAAAATATTCCTTTTATTTAGTTCTCGACTTTGTTCTAGTTCGTCGGAGCTCGTAAATCTAGTGTGCTACAGATTTCGAGACGTTAGTTGTTGTATTTTTGGGGATGTTACGCCTGAACCGTAAGCACTACACGGGGCGTATTCCTCTTGCGGAAAGAGATATTCTCGCCTCGGCTATATTCTTTCCGCTTTTGAGTTGTAATTTATTTTACGGTTGTATTATAATTTTATTTTTAGTTTATTTGTAAGAACTGAAAATTTAAAATATTAGTTCGTAGGATTCCCGTGTAATTTTACACCAAATAACTAACAATCGCAAGACTAATAGTTCCTACTGAACTGACGGCATCCACCGGAGCAGGTTCCAGCTTTCAGCAGCTGATCAACAGCGTTGTTCAGCATTATCATTTTGTACATGTTGTTAAGGTCCCGACTGCTAAAAAACCTGAAAAATTCAGTGGGCTGGACTTCCAGAGGTGGCAGCAGAAGATGCACTTCTACCAAAGCACCTTAAGTTTGGCAAAATATGTGAAGGATGATCCCCCTCTTGTTGCTGAAAATAAAACCAACGCTGAACTACGTGCTGCGTACGAAGCTTGGGGACAAGGTGATTACCTTTGCCGGAACTATGTCCTGAATGGACTTAGTAACGAGTTGTACAATGTGTACAACTCTGTTGGTTCTGCCAAGGAGATTTGGGCAACCTTGGAGAAGAAGTACAAGACTGAGGATGCCGGAGCGAAGAAATTCATCGTCAGCAAATTTCTTGACTTCAAGATGGTCGACACGAAGATTGTCGTGTCACAAGTGCAAGAGTTCCAGCTGATCTTGCACGATATTTATGCTGAAGGGATGACTTTGAGCGAGTCATTCAAAGTAGCGGTTGTGATCGAGAAGCTACTACTAGGCTGGAAAGACTGCAAGAACTATCTCAAACAAAAGAGAAAGGAGATGAGTCTTGAAGACCTGGTTGTTCGTCTTCGTATTGAGGACAATCGTAATTCGTCAAAAAAATCCCAATGATGGAAGCTCGTGCCAACTTGTTGGAGCAAGACAACTCGAGCAAGAGGAAGTCCCTTAACAAAGAGAAGCAGCCCGCCAAGGTTCAGAAGTTTACTGGACTTGCCACAACTGTGAAAAGCCGAACCATATGGCCAAGGACTGCAGGAAGCCTAAGAAGGTTGGGCAAAAGAAGGCACAACCAAGTACCCTTGTTGCTGAACACGGTCATGTGCCAGGTGTACTGACCGACTTTAATATGTCGGCTGTGGTGTTTGAAGCCAATATGGTGGATAACCCAAGGGAGTGGTACGCCGATACTGGTGCCACTCGCCATGTGTGTTCCGATGAGGAGTTGCTTTCTAATTACACTCCTTCTAATGGTCATAAACTTCACATGGGAAGTTCCTCCATGTCTAATGTAGTTGGAATTGGCACAGTGGTGCTAAAGCTAACTTCTGGAAAGGAGTTGAAGGTTAAGGATGTTCTGCATGTCCCAGACATCCGCAAGAATTTGGTCTCCAGATCTCCTCTTGTTGAGCATGGATTTAGGCTAGTGTTTGATGCTAAGAAGTTTGTTCTTAGCAAGTTTGGAACATTCCTTGGTCGTGGTTATCTCGACAAGGGTTTGTTCAAAATGAATGTAATGGCCGTGAGTTGTGTAACTGTTTCCAAATGATAATGAAAAGCCTATTTATATTTATACCGTCGAGTGCTCTGACTTATGGCATATTAGATTGGGACATGTAAATCTAAATGCAATTAAACGGTTGATGAATTTAGAATTAATTCCTAATTCTATAATTGAATCACATAAGAAATGTGAAATTTGTGTTGAAGCCAAAATGGCTAAGTTGCCTTTCCACTCGGTGGAAAGGCAAGTACTGAACAATTTGGCTTAATCCATACAGATGTATGCAATCTGTAAACTGTGCACACATGAACGGGTAAAAAGTATTTTATAACTTTTATTGATGATTGCACGAGGTTTTGCTACTTATATTTGTTAAGAAGCAAATACGAGGCTGTGGAAGCGCTTAAAAACTATAAGATCGAAGTTGAAAATCAACTCGCAAAAGATTTAAAATAATCCAAAGTGATAGGGGTGGGAAGTATGTAGCTCCTTTTGAACAAATATGTTCTGAATATGGAATAATTCATCTAACGACACCCTCCTATTCTCCACATTCGAACGGTGTTGCTGAACACGAAAACCAAACTTTAAAAGAAATGATGAATGCCATGTTTATTAATTTAGGATTACCCCAGAACATGTGGGGGGAAGTTTTTTTAACAGCAAACACATCCTGAACAAAATACCACATAAAGGGAAAAGTGAGACCCCTTACGAATTGTGGAAAAATCGTAAGCCGTCTTATAAATATCTGAAAGTGTGGGGTGTTTGGCTAAGGTTTCAGTTTCTGAACCCAAACAAACGAGAATCGGACCAAAGACGGTCGATTGTATCTTTATTAGATATGCATACAATAGTATGACATATAGATTTCTGGTTCATAAATCAGAAAATCCAGAGGTATCAGTTGGTACCACGATTGAATCGAGGAATGCTATATTCCTTGTGAATATTTTTCCTTTAAAGGAAAAGGCAGATTCTAGTTCTAACAAAAAGACGTAGAAATTGCTAGCGGTTCTGTACCAGATGGTATTGAAGAAAATAATGAATAACCGAGACGTAATAAAAGGGTAAAAACGGCTAAAACATTTGGACCTGATTTTATTATGTACAAGTTGGATGATGAACCGAGTTCCCTTAAAGAAGTTCTGTCCAGCCCAGATGGACCACTCCGGGAAGAAGCTGTAAATAGCGAAATCGAGTCCATTATGCAAAATTATACTTGGGAGTTAGTTGATCTCCCTGATGGTTGTAAACCTTTAGGATGCAAGTGGATCCTAAAGAGGAAATAAAGCTGATGGATCGATTGATAAGTTTAAAGCACGATTGGTGGTCAAAGGCTTTAAACAAAAGGAAGGGTATGATTTCTTTGATAACTATTCACCTGTTATGCGTTTAGCGTCGATAAAAATGCTTCCTCTCGGTTGCTGCTTTGCACAATCTTGAGATTCACCAACTGGATGTCAAAACGGCATTTTTAAATGGTGAATTGGATGAAGAAATTTACATGGAACAACCTGAAGGTTTTGTAATACCTGGACAAGAGAAAAATGTGTGCAAATTTATCAAATCCTTGTACGGACTGAAACAAGCTTCAAAACAATGGCATTTAAAATTTGATGATGTGATGTTGTTAAAAGGGGTTAAATTCAATGAATGTGACAAATGTATCTATGTTAAGAATACATCAAGTACATTTGTGATTATATGTCTATATGTAGACGATATATTGATCATGAGGAGTAGCCATGAAGTGATCATGGATACGAAAAGAATGTTGAAAAGAAATTTTGACATGAAAGATATCGGTATAGCTGATGTAATTCTTGGTATAAGGATAATCAGAACCCAGGATGAATTGTCTTATCACAATCTCACTACGTAGAGAAAGTGCTCAAGAAATTCAGTGCCTATGATGGTCCGCCGTCTAGGACACCCATTGATCTAAGCGTAAATCTGGTAGTCAATAAAGGTCAACCAGTAGATCAGTTGGAATATTCACGGATAGTAGGGAGTCTGATGTACATGACGAATTGTACACGACCAGACTTAGCCTATCTGGTGAATAAGTTGAGTAGATTTACGAGCAATCCCAGAAATGAGCACTGGAATGCTTTGAAGAGAGTACTTAAGTACTTGAAGTACACTCTTGAAGGGGAGCTAAAATACTCGAGTTACCCAACAGTACTTGAAGGGTACTGTGATGCATCCTGGATATCTGATTCGAGAGAATCACACTCCACAAGTGGATATGTGTTCTGCATAGGAGGTGGTGTTGTTTCGTGGAAGTCCACAAAACAGACTTGTATATCCCGGTCCACCATGGAACCAGAGTTCATCGCTTTAGATAAAGCAGGTGAAGAAGCAGAGTGACTTCGAAATTTTTTAAGTGATATTCCATGTTGGAATAAGACTTTGTCGCTTGTGATGATTCACTGTGATAGCCAAGCTGCTATAGTAAGGGCACAAAGCAACATATATAACGGCAAGTCTAGACATATTCGTCGTACACATAATACCGTTCATCAATTAATAAAAAAATAGTGTTATTTTCATTGACTATGTAAAGTCTAAGGAAAATTCCGCTGATCCTTTTACTAAAGGAATGAATAGAGATCAATTGAGAATATTGCTAGAGGGAATGGGTTTAAAAATCCACAAAGAAAAGAATGATCATAGTGGTAACCCTACCTTGATGAATGGAGATCCCATAAACTTGGTTCAAGGGGAAAACTAAGCTATGAAAATTCAGTTAAGCACTAGGAACATAAAAAATGTTCAAAAGCTACTCCCTAAACCAACCTAAGTGCAAGATTACCTCTTGATTGTGGTGAGGGTAAGTCATCTGGACTTTTAATGAATCCCTAACCTTGTAAAGGTGGAGTATTACAGGATACTCTTGATAGGGAGGTCACCTATATAAGTGTGAAGTGTGTGGCCGCTTCAAGAGTAAACACTTATGAATCCAAAGGGTTGTCCATGGCCAAAACAGACACAACAATAGAACGGAATGAAGTTAAGACTTTATTGTGTAAATATCATTGTCTTGGTATACACGATGGAGGAATAGTTCAAGGCATTAGGTCTACAAGGCCGTCAGTACATCCGTTGATGTTTATTACGAAAGTTTTTTTTTTTTTTTTTTCAAACGGCATCAAATCTCATATACCAAAATAATATGGAATGTACACAAGTCCAAACTACAAAGCCGACACACATGAGAGGCACAACACAACAGACTAGCCTAACCAAAACATAACCCCATTAAGCCTAACTAACATAAGGGAACCAGCACAGGCCTACCAACGTCAGACTACAATACAACCAAACAATTAGAGCACAACAGACACCAGAAGAATAAAAGACCACTGACACAAAGACGTAGCCTCATTCTTCCTACCTCTGTCAAGTCTTCCCAGCAATATTAGAGAACTCAGCCCATTCCTGCATAGCAGTGTTTATAATCCATGTCTCATGATGCCATTGCTTTTAAAAAACCCACAGATTTCGAGCCTTCCACAGCCACCAAAGGATATAGGTGGATAGTTGGATTCTATCTTCACAGCTATCAATCTTCTTCATAGAGCTAATTCACCACCACCATTGTTTGAAAGTTATATTCTCTAGGTGAACTCTGTTCCATTGCACTGTCGATAACTTCGAGGTATTCTTTACTCTGTTGTAGTGGAAAAGGATGTGTTCTTGAGTTTCATCATCTTCCCCACAGATTTTGCACCTGTTGTCTATAATCATGCCCATGCCACTCAGATTCACATTAGTAGGAAGATTGTTAAAAAAACATTTCTAGATGAAATGTTTCACTTTTTCTGTCACTTTCAAGTTCCAGCATCTCAACCGAGCTCTCTTATTCCCTTCTGCAGTAGTACTACTCTCAGCAGCTCCTTTAGCACACATTGTCTCCCCCATGAAGACAGTATAGATTGTTTTAACAGAGAATCTGCCTTTCTTCTGGAAGGAGCATCTCCACATATCAGCAGCTCTTGGGTTCAGAGTGTTAATCTTTAAAATGTTCGCTGATGTTCTCTCCTCAAAGATGGCTCTAACCAAACTTTCACCCCAGGCACAACCTCCTGCTATTAGTAAGTCTTTCACAGAGAACAAATTATCATCAATAAGGATTCTCAGTTTTTGCTTACCCACTTCTTCTTCAAGGATCCAGTTGGAATCATTTAGTTTAAGACTCCTCCCATTTTTTACAACAACATTCATATGCTTATGCAACACATGTATGAAGGTGGCCCAAGAGTTCCAAAGCCAAGAAGCTCCACTGCATTTTTGATAATCAAAGATAAAGTTGGCAGGGAAATATTTGCATTTTAAGACTTTGCTTACCAAGAGATCAGGATGCTCAATGATTCCCCAAAGTTGTTTCAGAATTAAAGCTTTGTTAAACAATTTTATATCTTAAAAGCCTAGACCCCCTCCCCCTCTTGCTTAGGAGTGGCCAACTTGTCCCAGGCCAACCAATGAAGTCCTTTGACTTCCTCATCCCCCTTACTCCACCAAAATCTAGCAATCACTCTGCACAGCTCTTTAACAGGCCCTTAGGTAATACAAAGCATGACATGACAAATATAGGTAGAGCATTTAACATTGATTTCACTAACACGTCCCTGCCAGCTGTTGATAGAAAATTATTCTTCCAACTTTCAATTTTGATTTTAACTGCATCTACCACAAATTGAAAAGCTTCTGATTTGGATGACCCAATTTCTAGAGGGAGCCCTAAATATCTGAATGATCTTTTAACCACAATCCTTGTGGAGCATATTTGATTTCTGTGATCATCAATGCAGTTTTTTTTTACTTAAGAAATAGAGAATATTTGTTCAGATTCACCCTTTGGCCTGAAAATTACTGATATTTATGTAAAATTATAATAAGAATCACAACATGGTAAGGGTTAGACTTGCAGAAAATCAGAGCATCATCTGCAAACAACAAATGGAAAAGCATAGGCCCTTGTTTTGACACTCTAATCCCTTGGAATTGGCCAGGACCAACCTTATGGTTCAACATAGAAGAGAATTTTTTTTACACCAGGATACAAGTAGGGTGACAATGGGTCACCCTGCCTTAATCCTCTAGTAGGTGAGACAAAACCACCAACAACACCATTCAGGTTAAAAGAAAATGAAGAGGAGGAGATGCAACTATATATCCATTTAATGAACAGAGAATGAAAACCCAACTTAGCCATTGTAAGCCTAATGCACGCCCACTCAACCTTGTCATATGCTTTCTCCATATCAAGTTTTACAGCCATAAACACATGTGGACCAGATCTGTGCCTATGCATAAAGTGAAAAACTTCATGGGCTACCACCACATTGTCAAGTAATTGCCTTCCTGGCACAAAGGCCGTTTGGGCTAGGCTAATGCAGTCATTCAAAAAAAATTTGAGTCTCTCAGCCATAATTTTAGCAATTATTTTATATAAGACTCCACACAGACTAATTGGTTTGTAATAGCTCAGAGACTCAGATAGAGGCATTTAGGGATCAGAGTAATTACTGTATGGTTCCAATTTTTAAGCATCAGACCAGTAGAAAAGAAACTTTTGATAGCACAACAAACATCACATTTAATGATCTGCCAGAAGTGTTGGAAAAAATTTGCTGACATTCCATCTTCCCTAGGAGCCTTGTCAGGTTGCATACTAAACAGGGCAGTTTCAATATCCTCTTCACCCACTTGTTTGATGAGATCATTATTCACTCAGATATAGGGAATATGTTGAAGAACCTCTGCACTTCCATGGGTTCCTTCAGTAGTGAGCAAGGAGGAGTAGAATTCTGATATGCGCTTCTGAATGTCCTCTTGGGAGTCACACACCCCTCTTGAGCTTGTAATGAGTTTGTGAATAGCATTAGACCTCCTCCTCTAAGAAAAAAAGACATGAAAGAATCGGGTGTTTCTGTCACCCTCCTTCAACCACAGGGCTCTGGACTTCAATCTCCATAAGAGTTCCTCCTCTTTATAGGCACTGTCAAGATCAGCCTCAGTTTGACCCCATTCTCCCCTGTCCACAGTCTTCCCTTGCTTTCTCATATCATTTAGCTTGTCTGTGAGGATATGAATAGCTTTTTCGGTGTTTCTTTTGAGAGGCTTTGCCCAGGCCAGTAGGTGCATTCTTGTGTTCTTCACTTTCTCATGCACCATGAACATTTGAGATCCTTCAATAGCAATCCCCCATCCTGTAGTAACAACATCCTTCACTCCCTCCATCTTAAGCCATTTAGGGTCAAAAGTGAACCTCTTCTTCCTCCTCATTCCCTCCACCTCAGTGTAAAAAAGAAGCACATTGTGGTCAGAAGCACTTCTGAAGAAATGTGAGGCCATTTTAGGGAATCTGAACATCCATTCTAAGGAAACAAAGATCTTATCCAGTCTCTCCTCTACATACCCTTCATGCTCTCTGTTATCACCCCAGGTGAAGAAAGCTCCTATTTTATCAACCTCCTGCATTTCCATCTGAGTAATAAAATTTTTGAAACCCCTAAAACTGGATTCTGGTCTCTTTAGACCTCCCATTTTCTCTTCATTGCAAGTGATATCATTCCAGTCACCAAAGATGGCCCAGTGATTCCCCCATAGCCCTTTCTGCATTTCAAGGAACTCCCATTGTCTGATGCGACAAGCTACCTTTTCTGATGCAATAGAGTTTTGTGAGGATTGAGCACAAGAGTCTGTATATATGTGTATTTCTTTACTTTGTCTTTTGTGGGAGAGTGTTAGAAAAATGATAAAGAAAAGAGGCAGATATTTCCTCTCCACATGCCAAGATGCTTTCTTCCAATATGCCCACATGCAACTTGCATCATACCCACATGCAGATAATTTTTAAAAAAAAATTATTTTATATTCAATTGGGAAGGATTACCTTCCCTATAAATAGGCCTTCGGCCAGAAAAGCAAAGGACACCTAAATAAGAATGAAAGAGAGAAGAAAGAAAGAGAAAGGAAAGGAAAGAAAGATATATGTCCAAATATCGGATATAAAATATCAAAAGAGAATAAAAAAGTGATATTTCTATTAGTTTCAGAATATTCCTTTTGTTTCTAAGTGCTCAGTTCTCGACTTTGTTCCAGTTCGCCGGAGCCCGTAAATCTGGTGTGCTACAGATTTCGAGACGTTAGTTGTTGTATCTTTGGAGATGTTATGCCTGAACCATAAGCACTACATGGGACGTATTCGTCTTGCGGAAAGAGATACTCTCGCTCGGCTATATTCTTACCATTTTTGAGTTGTAATTTATTTTACGGTTGTATTATGATTTTATTTTTAGTTCATTTATAAGAACTGAAAATTTAGAATATCAGTTCGTAAGATTCTCGTGTAATTTTACACCGAATAACTAACAAATTGAACCATGGAAGAAAGTTGCAAGCGATGTGAACAGAGAAAAGAGTATATATCCACTATTGTGCATATTACAATTGATTTTTTCAAAAGATAAAATCGATTTCGTGGAAGCAACAAACACTAATCATACATATTAACATACAAGCCGTAGATTAGTGTTAATCCAATTAGCTCTGGAAAAACATCAACTATAAAATTTGAATCAATCAACTCAAGAATCGATCAATCAACAACAGGTAAAAATTGATTTTTTTTTTATTTTTTTTTTCTTTAAACCCCAAAGAGAGAAAAGAGTACGAGAGTACTTGGTAGAAGAGAGATAGAGAAGTGTAGAGAGTACAAGAGAGAGAGAGAGAGAGAGGGAAGAGTCTTCACGTAACATCTCATAAATTTGGTGAGATTTTCACAAATATTTTTTCGTTATACTTTTGATAAAAAAGTCTCCAAAATCTTTCACTTTTGAAAGTCTCATAAAATCTTTCACTTTTGAAAGTCTCATAAAATCTTTATAAATTTTAAAAACTCTTAAAATTGTTGTAAATAATGGACTAACATTAATAGTTATTTGTACAAATTAGACTATGTTGTAAATAATAGACTATTGTACAAATTAGACTATGAATAGTAATTATGTAAAAATTGTCAATAGAGGTGGGCAAATTTTTTCCTATAAATACTTGCTCAATTCATTGAGCATGTATATATAGAGATACAAGAAAGAAAGAAAGAAAGAAGAGGAGAAATAAAGAAGGAAGAAAATTTAGTAATATTTATCTTCGGTTTCTACATTTGTGTTCTTTATTTTCTTAGTATTCATAACACGTCATCCGCACGAGCGCTCTACCCGGTCACAAAGGTATGAATATATATATAAATATATATGCAATAAAATTATAATATATTACTAATTTACATATTACCATTATTATGGACGAGTAAGGCTCTGCCATAGTCAATAATATATGGTAAGATGATATTATTAAATGTATTTATGAATTACTAATGATTAAGAAATATGACATCAAATTATAATAAATATACATAATATTACTACTTGTACTTAACACCCACAAAATGATTTAACCAATAATGTGGTGTGAAATTTATAACTACTTATTCTTGTACCCACCGAATGATTTATCGAGTAGTGTGGAGTGACATTTTTATTTGTTTTGTTACTTATATTCACTAAATTGTTCACATAGTGACTCGAAATTTTTTTTAAGGTAATATACATGATTAATTAGTATTTTATAATCATGAATGATTAACTAACAAAAATTATACCATTAATTTGTTCCCAACGGCTACTTAACGGCTATATTGCAACGACTACTTATCAACCTATATATATACCACGCTACACTTCATATATTAACACTCATTCCAAATACTACAATATATTCCCCTCAAACGAAAAAAAAAATGTTTCATCTACTATTTATAATTACCATTATATTGTTTATTATATACGCTTTGGGAATTTTCACGATGATGTATCATACCACTGAATTTATATTTTATGTATTAGGTTTTTGTATAATGTGTCTCTTATTTGCACTTCTGTACGTTGTGGAGAATTAATGATTATATATGTAATTTTTCTTATTGGTTATTAAATCTAAGCATTGATGTTTTATTTTATAATTACCATGTCGATTTGGTAAAGCTCGAGTTTGAAGCACTTGACATATCTGGGAAAAACTATATTTCATGGACATTGGATGCTGAAATTCATTTAGATGCCATGGGATTGGGAAAAACAATAATTTCCCCCAAATGATTCATCCCTACAAGAAAAGGCAAAAGCCATGATTTTTATAAGGCATCATATGAATGAGGGATTGAAAAATGAATACTTAACTATCAAAGATCCAGCAGATCTTTGGAAAGCATTGAAAGACAGATATGATCATCAAAAAACAGTTATTCTCCCTTGGGCACGTCATGAATGGATGTCGTTACATTTCGAAGATTTTAAAACAGTAAGCGAATATAATTCAACAATGTTTCGAATTTGCTCAGTGCTGAAATTATGTGGGGAAATGGTAACTGACTATGATATGTTGGAAAAAATATTGTCCACATTCCACGCATCCATGGTACTTTTGCAACAACAATATCGAGCAAAAGGCTTTGAAAAATATTCTGAGCTAATTTCTTGTTTGTTGCTGGCTGAACAAAATAATCAGCTTTTGATGAAAAATCATGAATCTAGACCCACGGGGTCTACTGCGGTCCCTGAGGTAAATACTGTAATATCTAAACAGGGACCCAGAAATGAAAACAACCATAATTATGGACGTGGATATAACTCAGGTCGTGGTCGTGGCCGTGGACGTGGTCGCGGATATGGTCAAGATAGAAATTATGGACGAGGCCGAAATTTTTACCCAGGATACAAATCTGGTCGAGGTAATTATCGTGGACATGAAAAAAAGGATGCCCAAAATTATGAAAAGGGGAGAAATTTTGAAAAAAAAAATTCTGAAAACAATAAAGGGGAAGAAAAGGTTGTGAAAAATAACGATGAAAAAGCATGTTATCGATGTGGGAGAAATAACCATTGGGCTCAAAATTGTCGAGCCCCACCACGCGTGGTTGAAAGATATCAGGATTCCCAGAAAGCAAAAGAGAAGAATATTGAAACTAATTTTATGGTGGGGGAATCTTCCGAAAATGATACAATACGTGAAGATGATAATTATAATTTCGATGACATCCTAAGAATGGATTTTGATGATTTAGTGTTTGGGGAAGCAACTGCAAATAATGAAGAATAAATGATGATCATGTTTGTTTTATGTATTGAGTGTGATTGTAATACTGTTTTGGAACATTGTTATATGTATTTGGAAATTGATCAATAATATTTTTTATTTTTCTTGTTTTAGATCATGGAACAATCACGAATCCAAAATAGAGATATATGTCTTGCAGATTGTGCCACTACCCACACTATACTTAAAGACAGAAAATATTTTGTTCAATTAGAAGTAAATAAAACGAAAGTGCACACAATATCAGGAAGTGCAAAAATAATTGATGGGTTTGATGGGTTTGGAAAGGCCATATTTTTTATGATGGGTGGTACAAAATTTACAGTGAATAATGCATTATTCTCCCCAAAATCAACAAGAAACTTGTTGAGTTTTAAAGATATCCGAATGAACGGATACCACGTTGAAACAATGAATAAAGGGGGAGATGAATATCTTTGCATTACCTCAAATATTGCGGGAAACAAATGTGTTTTGGAGAAGCTACCCGCTCTATCCTCGGGTTTATATTATACCCGCATCAATATAATCGAGGTTTATGTTGCAGCCATTTCAAAATCGAAAGAAATGTTTAAAATTTGGCATGATCGACTTGGCCACCCTGGCTCGATAATGATGAGAATAATTATTGAAAATTCTAATGGCCATCCATTAAAATATCAGAGGATATTGCAAACGCATGAATTGACATGTGCCTCATGTTCTCAAGGGAAATTGATAGTGAGACCATCACACACTAAAATCGGACATGAACCACCATTATTTTTAGAAAGGATTCATGGTGATATATGTGGACCTATTCATCCACCTTGCGGTCCATTTAGATATTTTATGGTGTTGATTGATGCCTCAAGTAGATGGTCTCATGTGAGTCTGTTATCAACTCGAAATGTGGCATTTGCTAAATTACTCGCCCAACTTATTAAGTTGAGGGCTCAATTCCCAGATTATATTATCAAAAAGGTTAGACTTGACAATGCTGGTGAGTTTACATCTCAAGCATTTAATGATTATTGTATGGCAGTGGGAATTGATGTCGAACATCCTGTGGCACATGTTCATACTCAAAATGGTCTAGAAGAATCATTAATTAAACGACTGCAGCTCATAGCTAGACCATTGATAATGAGAACAAAACTTCCTGCTTCAGTATGGGGACATGCTATTCTGCATGCAGATGATCTAATTCGAATTAGACCAAGTGCATATCATAAATACTCGCCATTACAGTTGACATTTGATCGAGAACCAAATATTGCACATATAAGAGTATTTAGTTGTGCGGTGTATGTACCAATTGCTCCACCCCAACGTACCAAAATGAGGGCCTCAAAGAAGGTTGGGAATATATGTTGGATATGAGTCTCCATCAATAATCAAATATCTTGAGCCAAAAACAGGGGATGTTTTTACAGCTCGATTTGATGATTGTAATTTTAATGAAGAATTATTTCCCCCATTAGGTGGGAATGAAAAATCAATTGATAGAAACATTGAATGGAGAACATCATCAATATCATATCTTGATCCTCCCACCAAACAAAGAGAGCAAGAAGTTCAAAAGATCATACATCTGCAGAATATTGCAAATCAATTGCCAGATGCATTTACTGATTTAAAAAGGGTGACCAAATCACATGTGGCGGCGGTAAATGCCCCTGCTCGAATTGAGATTCCAAAAGAAATGGCAAATTATGATGTGCAAAATGAGTCAGAAACACGCTTGAAACGAGGAAGACCAATTAGGTCTAAAGATAAGAACCCTCGAAAGAAAAGAGAAATTCGTGACCCGAATTTGAAAAAGAATCAAGATGATGAAGAAATTTCGGAAAGAAATGAAAATATTGAAATTTCTATTAATTATGTGAATAATGAAAATATTTGGAAGATGAGTTCATAAAATTGATGATGCATTTGCATATATGGTATCGAAAGAAATTGATAATGAAGTCAAGGATCTTGAACCAAAATCTATAACTGAATGTTAGAAAAGACATGATTGGGATAAGTGGAAAGGCGCCATCCAAACCGAGTTAGATTCACTCAATAAACGAAAATTTTTTGGGCCTATTTCCATTACACCAAAAGGCATAAAACCTATTGGATACAAATGGGTTTTCATCAGAAAAAGAAATGAGAAAAATGAGATCACGAGATATAAAGCTCGTCTTGTAGCACAGGGATTCTCCCAAAGACCTGGGATTGATTATGATGAGACATATTCCCCTGTCATGGATGCAATTACTTTCAGATATTTGATAAGTTTAACTATCCATGAAAATCTTGATATGCGTCTCATGGATGTTGTAACTGCTTACTTGTATGGATCATTGGACACCGACATATACATGAGAATTCCAGATGGAATCAGAATGCCCGAAGCACTAAAATCAAAACCTAGAGAGTTATGTGCTATAAAGTTAAAAAGGTCATTATATGGCTTGAAACAATTCGGGCGTATGTCGTATAATTGTTTAAGTGAACAATTATTAAAAAGGGGATACTTAAATGAGCAAATATGCCCATGTGTCTTTATAAAGAAATCACATAATGGAGTTGTGATAATAGCTGTCTATGTTGATGACCTTAATATTATTGGGACAACAAATGAAATACAAGAAGCAGTTACCTTTTTGAAAGGTAAATTTGAAATGAAAGATCTCGGAAAAACTAAATATTGTCTCGGTTTACAACTAGAAAGGGCACAGAACGGGATATTTGTCCATCAATCTAACTACACTAAGAGAATTCTAAAACGGTTCAATATGGACAAAGCTAATCCTCTTAGTACTCCAATGGTTAACCGAACATTAGATGTTGAGAAGGATCCATTTCGACCTTGTGAAGAAAATGAAGAAATACTTGGTCCTGAGGTACCATATATGAGTGCAATAGGGGCTCTTATGTATCTTGCTAATTGCACCAGACCAGATATATCTTTTGCTACCAACTTGTTAGCAAGATATAACTCATCACCTACAAGGAGACACTAAAATGGAATCAAGCATATATTCCGTTATCTCCAAGGAACAACCGATCTGGGATTATTTTACTCAAACGATAAAAAACATGAAATGATTGGTTTTGCAGATGCAGGATATTTATCAGACCCACATAAGGCGAGATCTCAGACTGGCTACGTTTTCACGATTGGTGGAACTGCATTTTCTTAGCGTTCTCAGAAACAAACACTAGTTGCTACATCTTCAAACCATGCTGAAATAATAGCACTGCATGAAGAAACTAGGAAAAGTATCTGGCTCAGAAACATGACTCAACACATTCAACAAGCTAGTGGATTATCGAATAATAAAGACCCGACGGTGATATTTGAAGACAATGCAGCATGTGTCGCTCAAACCAAAGAAGGATACATTAAGAGTGACAAAACCAAACATATCCCGCCAAAGTTCTTCTCATACACTCAAGAACTTGAAAGGAACAAACAAATCAAAGTTCAATACATCCGATCAAGTGATAATGCAGCAGATTTATTCACAAAGGCGCTTCCAACTACAATGTTTCGAAAACATGTCCATAACATTGGAATGAGACATCTTCGAGATTTGCAAAGTTGATAACTCGAGGGGGAGCATGTGAGGTTGTACTCTTTTTCCCTTATATCGGTTTTTTCCCACTGGGTTTTTCCGAATAAGGTTTTTAATGAGGCAGCATAAACTCACATTTTATAATTGTTAGTCCAAGGGGGAGTGTTGTAAATAATGGACTAACATTAATAGTCATTTGTACAAATTAGACTATGTTGTAAATAATAGACTATTGTACAAATTAGACTATGAATAGTAATTATGTAAAAATCGTCAATAGAGGTGAGCAAATTTTTGCCTATAAATACTTGCTCAATTCATTGAGCATGTACACATAGAGATACAAGAAAGAAAGAAAGAAGAGGAGAAATAAAGAAGGAAGAAAATTTTGTAATATTTATCTTCGGTTTCTACATTTGTGTTCTTTATTTTCTTAGTATTCATAACAAAAATATTTTAATTAAATAATGTAAAATTTTTGAGACTAAAAAAGTTTCAATTGTTATAAAATGCGAGCAATATAAAGAACACAATGTATAAAAACCGGAACGATTATAATCTGCTTTCTTTCTTCAATTTTCCGTATCACAAATGTTGTACATAGCTTGCCTTTTATAGGCAAAAGTTGGCACACTTTTCAAGATAAATTAAATATAATAATATAAAGATGATAAGATTAGGAGTGGTAAATTCCACTTGTACATAACACTCCCCCTTGGAATTACCACTACTAAATGTGCGTTTATGCTGCCTCGTTAAAAACCTTATCTGGAAAAACCCTGTGGGAAAAAACCGAGACAAGGAAAAAAGAGTACAGCCGCACATACTCCCCCTCGAGTTATCATCTGTACAAGTCCCGAAGATGCCTCATCCCAATATTGTGCACGTGCTTTCGAAATATTGTCGTCGGAAGCGCCTTCGTAAACAAATCTGCTGCATTATCGCTTGATCGGATGTATTGAACTTTGATTTGTTTGTTTCGTTCAAGCTCTTGCACATATAAGAATAACTTTGGCGAGATATGTTTAGTTCTGTCACTCTTGATGTATCCTTCCTTGGTTTGAGCGACACATGCTGCATTGTCTTCGTATATCACCATTGGGTCATTATTGTTCGATAGTCCACTGGCTTGTTGAATATGTTGAGTCATGTTTCTGAGCCAGATGCTTTCCCTAGTTGCTTCATGAAGTGCAATGATCTCAGCATGGTTTGAAGACGTCGCAACTAATGTTTGCTTCTGGGAACGCCAAGAAAATGCAGTTCCGCCAACTGTAAAGACGTATCCAGTTTGAGATCTTGCTTTATGGGGATCTGAGAGATATCCTGCATCTGCAAAACCGATTATTTCATGTTTTCTATTGTTAGAATAAAACAGTCCCAAATCGATTGTCCCTTGGAGATAACGGAATATATGCTTAATTCCATTCCAATGTCTCCTCGTAGGTGCCGAGTTATATCTTGCTAATAAATTGGTAGCGAAAGATATATCTGGTCTGGTACAATTAGCAAGATACATAAGAGCTCCTATGGCACTCATATATGGTATTTCAGGACCAAGTATCTCTTCATCTTCATCACAAGGTCGAAATGGATCCTTTTCGACATCTAATGTTCGATTGACCATTGGGGCACTAAGTGGATTAGCCTTGTCCATATTGAATCGTTTCAGAATTCTTTTAGTGTAATTAGATTGATGGACAAATATCCCATTTTGGACCCGTTCTATTTGCAAGCCGAGACAATATTTGGTCTGCCCGAGGTCTTTCATTTCAAATTCGCCTTTTAGTAAAGTGACTGCTTCTTGAATTTCATTTGTAGTCCCAATAATATTAAGATCATCGACATAGACAGCAATTATCACAACTCCATCTTGTGATCTTTTTATAAAAACACACGGGCATATTTGATTATTTATGTACCCACGTTTCAGTAATTGTTCACTCAAACAATTATACCACATACGCCCGGATTGTTTCAAGCCATACAATGATCTTTGCAGTTTTATTGCACATAACTCTTTAGGTTTGGACTTTAGTGTCTCGGGAATTCTAATTCCTTCTGGAATTTTCATATAAATGTCAGCGTCTAACGATCCATATAAGTAAGCAGTCACAACATCCATAAGACGCATCTCAAGATTTTCATGGATGGCCAAACTAATCAAGTATCTGAAAGTAATCGCATCCATAACAGGGAAATATGTTTCATCATAATCGATCCCAGGCCTCTGGGAGAATCCCTGTGCTACAAGACGAGCTTTATATCTTGTGATCTCGTTTTTCTCATTTCTTTTTCTGACAAAAACCCATCTGTACCCAATAGGTTTTATGTCTTTGGGTATAATGGTTATAGGTCCAAAAACCTTTCGTTTATTAAGCGAATTTAACTCGGCTTGAATAGCACCTTTCCACTTGTCCTAGTCATGTCTTTTCTGACATTCAATCATAGACTTTGGTTCAGGATCCTCAACTTCTTTGTCAATTTCTTGTGATACCATATATGCGAATGCATCATCAATGATCTCATCACGCTTCCAAAGTTTCCCATTATTTACATAATTGATGGAGATTTCAATATTTTCATTTCGTTCCAAAATTTTTCCATCATCTTGATTCCTTTTCAAATTCGAATTTTGAATTTCTCTTTTCTTTCGAGGATTCTTATCTTTAGACCCCACTGGTCTTCCTCGTTTCAATTGTGCCTTTAATTCATTTGGCACATCGTCATTTGCTATTTCTTTTGGAATCTCAATTCGAGCAGGGGCATTTATAGCTGCAACATGTGATTTTGTCACCCTTTTTGTATCAGTAAATGCATCTGGCAATTGATTTGCAATATTCTGCAGATGTATAATCTTTTGAACTTCTTGCTCTCTTTGTTTGGTGGGAGGATCAAGATATGACAGTGATAATGTTCTCCATTCAATATTTTTCTCAATTGACTTTTCATTCCAACCTAAAGGGGGAAACAATTCTTCATTAAAATGACAATCATCAAATCGAGCTGTAAAAACATCACCTGTTTTTGGCTCAAGATATTTTATTATTGATGGAGATTCGTATCCAACATATATTCCCAACCTTCTTTGAGGCCCCATTTTCGTACGTTGGGGCGGAGCAATTGGTACATACACTGCACAACCAAAAATTCTAATATGTGCAATATTTGGTTCTCGACCAGATGCCAACTGTAATGGCGAGTATGTATGGTGTGCACTTGGTCTTATGCGAATTAGATTATCTGCATGCAGAATAGCATGTCCCCATACTGAAGTGGGCAGTTTTGTTCTCATTATCAATGGTCTGGCTATAAGCTGCAATCGTTTGATCAATGATTCTGCTAGACCATTTTGAGTATGAACATGTGCTACAGGATGTTCAACATCAATTCCCACTGCCATACAATAATCATTAAATGCTTGAGATGTAAATTCTCCAGCATTGTCCAGTCTGACCCTTTTGATAATATAATCTGGGAATTGAGCCCTTAATTTGATAAGTTGGGCAAGCAATTTAGCAAATGCCACATTTCTAGTGGATAACAAACTCACGTGAGACCATCTACTAGAAGCATCAATTAACACCATAAAATATCTGAATGGACCACAAGGTGGATGAATAGGTCCACATATATCACCATGAATCCTTTCTAAAAATAATGGTGATTCATGCCCGACTTTAGTATGTGATGGTCTTATTATCAATTTCCCTTGAGAACATGAGGTACACGTCAATTCACGTGTTTGCAATATCCTCTGATTTTTTAACGGATGTCCACTAGAATTTTCAATAATTCTTCGCATCATTATCGAGCCAGGATGACCAAGTCTATCATGCCAAAGTTTAAACATTTCATTCGCCTGTGACTTTGTTGCAGCATAAGTCTCAATAATATAAATGCGGGTGTAATATAAGCCCGATGATAAAGCTGGCAATTTCTCCAAAACACATTTATTTCCCGCAACATTTGAGGTAATGCAAAGATATTCAACTCCCCCTTCATTCATTGTTTCAACATGGTATCCGTTCATTCGGATATCTTTAAAACTCAACAAGTTTCTTGTTGATTTCGGGGAGAATAATGCATCATTCAATGTAAACTTTGTTCCTCCCATCATAAAAAATATGGCTTTTCCAGAACCCTCAATTATCTTTGCATTTCCAGATATTGTGTTTACTTTTGCTTTATTTAACTTCAAGTTGACAAAATATTTTTTGTCCTTGAGTATAGTATGAGTTGTGGCACAATCAGCAAGACATATATCTCCATTTTGAATTCGAGACCGATCCATGATCTAAAAGAAAACAACATTTATTATTGATTAAAGTCGAAATACAGATAAAAACACACAAATACAACAAAACTTAGAAAGTAATAAAAACAACAACATGATCATCAGTTATTCTCTTGATCATTTCCAGCTCTGTCTTCAAATACTGCATCAGCAAAATCTAGGTTCAACATGTCATCGATGCCATAGTCATCATCTACACGTGTTGTATCATTTGCAGAGGATTCCCCAACTATAAAGTTAGTTTCTACATTTTTATCTTTTGATTTCTGGGAATCATTATATTTATCAACCACGTGTTTCGGAGCACGACAGTTTCGTGCCCAATGCCCCGTCTTTCCACATCGATAACATTCATTTTCATTATTATTTTCCGTCACATTATTTTGTTCAAATTTTGGCTGGAAATTTCTCCCCCTTTCGTAATTTTGGGCATAATTACGGCCTCGCCCACGATTATATCCACGGCCCGAGTTATACCCTCGGTGAAATTTGAAGCCTTGGTCAAATCGGCGATCTGGGCCATATCCACGGCCACGGCCACGTCCACGACCCCGGCCACGTCCCGAGGTAGATCCACGCATATATGTTTGGCTGTTTTCAGTTCCGGTTCCCTGTTTCGATATCACAACATTTATTTCAGGGACCGCAGTAGACCCCGTGGGTCTAGATTCATGATTTTTCATCAACAACTCGTTATTTTGTTCAGCCAACAGCAAACAAGAAATCAACTCAGAATATTTTACAAAGCCTTTTGCTCTGTATTGTTGCTGCAATAGTACATTTGAAGCGTGGAATGTGGACAACGTTTTTTCCAGCATATCATAATCAGTTATGTTTTCTCCGCATAATTTTAACACCGAACAAATGCGGAACATGGCCGAATTGTACTCGTTAACAGTTTTGAAATCTTGGAAGCGTAAATGCATCCATTCGTAACGAGCCCGGGGGAGAATCACCGTTTTCTGGTGATCATACCTTTCTTTCAAGGCTTTCCATAGATCCGCAGGATCTTTAACAGTTAAATATTCATTTTTCAAAGCCTCATTCAAATGATGCCTCAGAAATATCATTGCTTTAGCCTTTTCCTGTATTGATGAATCATTTGGGGATATTATTGTTTTTTCCAATCCCCTTTCCGCTAAATGAATTTCGGCATCCAATGTCCATGAGATATAATTTTTCCCAGAGATATCGAGAGCTTCGAATTCGAGTTTGACCAGATTTGCCATGATAACTATAAAATAAAACATCAATGCTGAGACTCGAAAAATTACACATACAATCATTAATTCTTCAAGACGTACACAAGAGCAAATACTAAACACATTATACAAAGGCCTAATACATAAAATTTAAATCCAACAGTACGATACATCATTTTGAAAATTAGGAAAACATATATAATAAACAAGATAATGGTAATTATAAGTAATGAATCAAACATTTTTTTTTTCTTTACAAAGAAAATATATTTTGAGTGTTTGTATTATGAAAATGAATTGTAGTGTTATATATAGATATTGGTAAATAGTCGTTACAATATAGCCGTTAAGTAGCCGTTGGAACCAAATTTAATGATATAATATTTGCTAATTAATCATTTATGATCATAAAATTCTAATTAATCATGTATATTACCTTAACAAAAATTTTCGAATTATTTGATGAATATTTTCGCGAATATAACAAAACAAGTAAAAAAAATGCTCCACATTATTTGATAAATTTTATGGTAAGTACAAGAATAAACAGTTATAAATTTCACGCCACATTACTGGGTAAACCATTTTTGTGGGTGTTAAGTATA
This sequence comes from Striga hermonthica, assembly GCA_902706635.1. Lineage (NCBI taxonomy): Eukaryota > Viridiplantae > Streptophyta > Magnoliopsida > Lamiales > Orobanchaceae > Striga > Striga hermonthica. The sequence goes on from CACSLK010027831.1 coordinate 12,533,334, forward strand.
AATAATAACATTTATTACAACTTAAAAAATAATTCATAAGCAAATTTAATAATATCATATCACCACATATTATTGGCTATGGCATAGCCTAATTTGCCAATAATAATGGTAATGTGTATATAATATCATATTTAGTATACATATCTTGACTGTGGCAGAGCCTAACTTGTCAAGAATAATAGTAATATATATATATTTTTGACTGTGGCAGAGCCTAACTTGTCAAAATAATAGCAATATGTATATATATCCTTGACTGTGGCAGAGCCTAACTTGTCAAGAATAATGGTAATATGTATATATATCCTACCTTTCTTGACCGGGTAGAGCGTTCGTGCTGATAACGTGTTATAAAATGCGAGCAATATAAAGAACACAATGTATAAAAACCGGAACGATTATAATCTGCTTTCTTTCTTCAATTTTCCGTATCACAAATGTTGTACATAGCTTGCGGCAAAAGTTGGCACGCTTTTCAAGATAAATTAAATATAATAATATAAAGATGATAAGATTAGGAGTGGTAAATTCCACTTGTACATAACATCAATTTAATACTCGTAGACTTCAAAAGTCTTAAAAAGAATACACCCTCTAAACTTGAGTCCTTAGTTGTAATTTCTTTGTATATCATCGTCATTCAACCTCACCCAAACTTCAGCCGATGCTCCACCATTGACGGCAAAAACCCCAGCTGCTCAGTGCTCCGCCCATTTACAACCAAGCCATTTTTCTTCAGAATCGCCTGAAAGTTGGTAAGATTTCCAGTTGTAGTTCAGATTTTGGCGACTGTTTAGTTGAATAGTTTTTCGTATTATTAGTTAGATTATATCTGCTGTTGCTGCTGCTGCTGCTGCTGCTGCTTTAATTTTCCTCTTGACTTCATTGTTTTTATACATGCTTTAACCTATTAATTTCTGCCGTGAATAATGGCTTATCTCAAGCAATTTTGCTGTCAGTTGTCTCTAGTCTCACTCAAATAGGGTAAAGGTTATGCAGCCTCTTTATGGTCCCCAGTTATTTATTTATTTATTTTTTTTTGTTAAGTTGCAACTGTTGTTTAATAACTACTGTGCGCCTGTTTTTCTTGGTAATTTCCTGCTTGTGCTATTTTTAAAATTGTTTGACAGGAAGGACAATAATATCATACTCCGTGCTAGGATTTAGAGGTTTTAGTTTCTTCTAACTTATGTTTAAAACAATCTTTTTTTTCTAGTCCAAAATCCCCTTACAAAATCTATTCTTTCACCCCATTTTAAAGGTTTTGGCTCAATTGTTGGACTGGCTCTTATAACTTTGTTTCACTTTGTCGAAATCGAATCTATACTCTGATTCTGATTGTTTCAATGGGCCCCTTTAGATGGTGTTTGGTTTAATCTCCATTTTCTTGGTGCGTAAATATTTCGACGGCTCGACATACAATTCTTGAAGATAGCAAAAAATATTTGGTGCTCTTAGACCTCCGCTGTTGTCAATGATGTTTAGTTAACAAGCATAGGCTCAACTTTTGTTGATTTTGGTTATTGGAACTCCGCATTTGTAACAAGTACCCGTCATTTTGAGTTTCTTGCTTGTCTGTTTTTACTGACTATTGATATTATATGATATTTTGGTGCACATCCTGTTAATTTGACTATTATATGGATGCCATGAGTTACATTAGTAAAAACGATACCCTTCATATTGAGTTTCTTGCATGTAGACTATTGATATTATATGATCTTTTGGTGCACATCCTGTTAATGTGACTGTTATATGGATGCCATGAGTTACAACCAACCAATCATTTTTGTTTTGACATTCTGGTACATAATAGTTACTAAAAAACTTGTTTCAATAAAATTATTATGTTCCTTGATCTTGAATTTCTTTTAACCATTCTTTGTGAAAGCTTGGCTTGCTACTTGTGTGATACGTTAAGATAATCTAGATTTTTGCTATCAACTTCATATCTTGGGTGATTCAACATAGTTTGAGCTGTTCTAATTCAGAATAAAAGGACTAAAAACAATAAAAGCTAATGTAACATTAAAATAAAATGATAAAGAAAAGGGGCATTCCGAGAATCGAACTCGGGACCTCTCGCACCCGAAGCGAGAATCATACCACTAGACCAAATGCCCTGTTTTGTTCAATTGTAAGTTACAATAGAACATATTTGAAGAGGTTTGACCAAATTAAAAGAAAGATAAGAAAAAAAAAAAGAAAAGAAAAAAAAAAATAGCTGAGTTTGAAAATGACAAAATTAACCTTTGACCTTGAGGTTTCATCTTGTTTTACACTTACCCTCTCCATTAGGAAAAAATAATAATCAACATGCCTATTCACATTTGTAATAAATTACAGTCAGCTCCTTAATTAGTTTAGGCGGCCACTCAAACCTCGGGGTGTTTTTTGTAATTTTGGGAAGCTTTCGGGTATCCTGTATAGTTGTCACGATCTTTAGAATAAGAAGGCCACTTGTCTTATATGATGGCTAAGCTCATGATGAAGTTCGAGTTGGATATTTTTCTTGGTGATTTATTAGAAATTTCAAATCAATTCATAATAAACTGCCATTCTGCATCTAACACTATAAAAAGATTTGTGTCATTTAGAAAAAATCTCAAACAAAATTAGTTCAAGAATGGTAGAAATTCTTCCAAGGCTACCTACCAGTCTACCACTGTCTTTATTATATCACTGCCTTTATTGTTTACTAAAATAATTTTTAAAGAAAAAAATATACCCTTCATAGAAAAGGGGGCATTCCGAGAATCGAACTCGGGACCTCTCGCACCCAAAGCGAGAATCATACCACTAGACCAAATGCCCTTTTGTCATTACATCCCAAGTTGCCTTTATATGTCTCAGTTTATACTTTGGTGAACGTATTGTACATCTAACTGCACTTGTTAGCTCTTGTTATCTGTATACTTGTACTTCAGCTATATTAATTACATCATGCCTTTATGGATTATAATGGATCAAATTTTGAATAGGACGATACATCATAAGTAACATGCTCAGTTTAAGCAGTTTGTGTGCTCTCTTGTTATTGGCAAAGGATGGACAAGTGATCTTTTTGTTATAGTTTCTGTTGATTGATCCCAATTCTTTGTAGATTTGTGGGTTTACAAACCACTGAAGCCTGACAACCCGCTAAAACCGGTAGTACAAGCTGTTGATTTAGGTCGATATATATGTATGACCTTCAGCAAATTAAGATACAGTGATCTTTTGAAATCTTAAATATTCCATTGGAAATTTCTCTTTGTTTCAGACTTGCTGCCTGTGCAATTTGTAGGACAAAAACATATATTAAGGACCATTTCTTTAATCGGTGAAGGTGATCTCTCTCTCTCTCTCTCTCTCTCTCTCTCTTCCGAATTTTCAATTTAATCAGTTTTGATCACGAAAGTTTTCAAGATTAATCGTTTTTGTCAATATGTTATAAGAATAATTAAAATTGACGGTCGCCGCTGCCTAGGCGGATTTCAACAAATTATCTATCATCTTGAAGTTTTTGAATTGACCTATCAAATGGTATCTTTTATTTTACTACACGATATTTTGAGATTTGTAAAACTCGCTGTTAAAGGTTATAATTTTTTTTTTTCACCAAAATGTGTCTTAATGTTTGATCGAGTTTTACCAATGCTCCCACCATTGGATTTACACGAAACGTGTACTTATAGAAATACAATTTCGGGAGGAATCAGACAGTGTATTCCAAACAACAATAGAGTCCTTCAATCTCCGGATATAAGCTGGAGAAGTTTCTAATTTTTTTGACAATATGCGGCTGGTAAACTGCAGACTTCGTTGGATTATCTCTGGTCACCGAGATATTCGATTTACTATCAGTATATACCTTTGGATTCCTCTGGACATTTTTTTTGTTATACATATATTATTCATGAAAATCTAACAGTGAGATCTTTGGTAGCACATGGTCAAATTTTGAGGTGCAATTTGGCCAAATATTTGTAGAACATTTAACGACGACTTTGATGGATCTCGATATCATATAGTAAAATAAAAATTATCTTTTAATAGGTTGAGTCGAGAGCTATAAAATAGTATATAATTGTTGAAATTTGCAACTATGTCAATTATAACTGTGTTTTTAACGTTTAGACAAAAAATGATTAAATCCAAAAACTTTAGTACCCAAAACTGATTAAATTGGAACCTCGGGTGGCAAACACGAAAAGATGATGTACTTCGGGTACCAAAAGTGAAATTTATCCGAAAATTAGGCCATCTTGTTATTCTAAAGCTTTAAAATTAAGCGTTATTTACTCAGGAAAAGAGAGACTAGTACATTGAAATTGCTATTTTGAAATACAAAATAAATAAATAAATAAATAAACAAAATATTTCACGTTAAATTGGGTATATGAAATTAAAATCATTGGCTATATGACCATCAGTAGGTGTGGTTCTAGTGTTAAGACATCAGAAAAAAAAAAAAAATGAATACGAGAGAGATGTTGGCAACCGATTTCGTTAGGAGATAGCTCAAAACGATACGTATCCATCATTTACTAATTTCCAAACCGTATTAGTCGGAAGCAAAAAAACGTCTTGGTCGACCATATTGCCCTAGTCGGCCTTACTGAAGAAATATGTTGTACCCAACTGAACATGGGCATCTAAGAGTCGACCAAGTTACCTTTAGTTGGCTCCAGATGTCCTTCCACTTATGATGACAAGACACTGGTGAGTTATCTCGTCGGACGAAGAGCCGAGCAAAACCCAAACGTCAATTAATATCTACTAGACGATTTGTCGGGGCACATGCCAGGCAAACAGAGTATTCTACTATTCACACTCAAACATACCTCATGCAGCAGACACAGTAATTATATGAAGTCATCGAATGATTTTTTCTTAATTACAAAGTCATCATCACTTAATGTATTGACACATATCCAAAGTGTTTTTATTATATGACACGTGTCAATGCATTATTTATGAATAATTGTTGATGACTCCATAAGCTGTATTATCCGATGGTTCCACAGCAAAACTGACAACAGACGTGTGTATTAGACAATTTCTATAAATAGCATCAAAATTCTTTCCCGAAAGATACCCCGTTGCAAGAAAAAAAAAAAAAATAGCAATATAAAAGAAAAAAAAGCCGAACAGCTTTCTTGTTTGGTCCGGTTCAATAGTATAAATTGTCATTTTATACTTTATTATCATTTTTTATTATTTTAGCGTTGCATCAATTTCATTTGGAGAGAGAGAGAGAGAGAGAGAGAGAGAGAGAGACAGAGAGAGAGAGAGAGAGAGAGAGAGAGAGAGAGAGAGAGAGAGAGAGAGAGACAGAGAGAGAGAGAGAGAGAGAGAGAAAGAGAGAGAGAGAGAGAGACAGAGAGACCCAAAGTGGCCATTGCTTTAACTTAGGGAAAATGACAACAAAACTGCCCATCCCTTCACCCGCAACTCACTGCGCCCCATCATTTTTTTTCCTTAACTAAAATGCTTAAACACTTGCAAAAGATATACCAAAACAACACAAGATAAAAAAAACGGAATAAGGGGAAAGAGGCGCAAACAAAGGTTGTAATAGACCGCGATTGTTCTCTTTCTCCTCGCATTCGAATCGAAACCGAAAAAAAGATGGCATTTGCAGGTACATCCCAGAAATGCACGGCGTGCAGTGGCACCGTCTATCTGGTCGACCGACTTGCCGCCGACAGCCGCGTTTATCACAAGGCCTGTTTCCGTTGCCACCATTGCAAAGGCACCCTTAAGGTGCACGTCTCCTATATCAAATCCCATTTATTATGCACACTTACTCAAATATCTAATCACTTTTGAAAACATTTTCTTTTTTTTTTTGGACTTTTTGCAGCTGGGAAACTTCAACTCCTTTGATGGGGTTCTCTACTGCAGGCCTCATTATGATCAGCTCTTCAAGAGAACTGGAAGTCTCGACAAAAGTTTCGAAGGTACGCAAGTTTTCCCGTATTATCATTCTTCCACTTTGTATTCACCAGCTGATTACATGTTCTTTTTTCAGGGACACCGAAAATTGTGAAACCCGAAAAGGTTATTGAGAATGAGGTAAATGTAATGTCCTATTTTTCCTCTGTTTTTCTTAGAATGGACGAAAAATGCACTCACAAGATAGTCGTCTAAACGTAATGTAACGACGTACCATACATACGTGGCAATTTATGGAAATAAAAAATGCCAGCCGTCGCAGCGATGATAGTATCAAGATCAAATTTGTGATCAAATTATTTCATTCAGAGTAAATATTTTGCATTTACTGCTCAACCTACCTGATGCTAATTTAGATGATGTTGTATTGAACAGAATGCAAGCAAGGTGTTAAGCAAGTTTGGTGGTACAAAGGACAAATGTGTGGGTTGTAACAAGATAGTTTATCCCATTGAGAAGGTAATACATTAAGTTTCTAATATTTGATTTATAAAGTCCAAAATTCATCATATTTTTCACCACTAGATTCTCTTGCACTAGTAAGCAAATGGATCTTAAACGAAACGTGCGAATACAATGATCGTTTTTAGATTTAACTACAATACTGCTTGAAAGTACAATTTGTAAAACAGAAAAATGGCCAACTAATGTTTTTTTTCTTGCCCACATCTCTAATATTTTTTTCGTGAATACATATAGGTGACGGTGAACGGGACTCCATACCACAAGAGCTGCTTCAAGTGCTGCCATGGAGGGTGCACCATAAGCCCGTCCAACTATATAGCGCACGAGGGTAGGCTCTACTGCAAGCACCACCATAACCAACTTGTGAAGGCTAAAGGGAATTACAGCCAGCTTGAAACTGAATTATGAGCATTTTTCTTTTCTTTTCTTTCAATCTCTACATCCTTTTTGTGATACCTTCTCTTCTTCATTTTGTATCATCTTGTCAAAAATCTTGAAGGTTGCTTTTGGTTTTGGGTTCGATAACTGTCATTAGTTCGCCTCTCTCTCAAGTTTCAAGACTATTTATTTTTTTGTATCTTTTTCCTTACCTCCAAAACCATAATCAACACAAACACTTGAAAAAACAATTTATTACTGTTCCCTCTAAGTACCCTGAAAACTAACGACCAATCTATCAAACGAATATCGACTTGTAGCAGACGATTAAATAGTTTCTACAAGATGTTGCAGCAGACGACCGAGAAATAAAGTTTAATGCCGCTTACACATTTTACCAAATCTTGTTGATGTGTTTGCTTTTCCTTTGCTAGTTTGGTATCTTTTTTGGGTTGGTTTGTGTAGTTAGTTGTTTGAGGTTCTTAGACTTTGCTACATTGTAGTAGCTAAGGTTTGTGCTGCACGGTACGCTTATTTTGTACATTGTTTCGAGTTGGTTTTCAATGATATATGACATTTTTAGAAAAAAATAAAATAAAAGAGTTTAGCCTACAATCAAAAGAGAATTGAAACTTTTATAAATTTTCAAACATATTCAATTTTCAATAATAAGCAATTCATAAATCACAATAGATCAATGACATTGTAGCAATATGAGGATGGAAAAATTAGCTTCATAATTAAGTTTACCCAATGAGTACAACTGTTACATTTTCCCATACAATACTTTGGTAAAGTTTGGGGCGCCCAATATTGTTCTTATGGAAATAAATTTACTGAAATATCCCCCATCCCATATATATAATTACCGAATACGTTCAGCCTACGTGGTTGTTTCTGGTGCTTCGAAATCGTACTTGGCGAAAAATCATGCTTCGTATTTTAGTTTGGACAATTAATATTGGTATTATAAATTAATAATTTTAGGTTCGGACATTCCATAATATAGGTTCGGACATTCCATAAATATTAATAAGCTAACTTAAGTAATTTCATAACACTTATACTAATATAACCCTTTAATTCTTTGTAATCTTACATAGTGCGGCACTAAGTGATTAATATATCACTGATTTTTTAAATATATTTTAAAAGTTGATAACTTTTGTATTTCTTATCGGTTTTGCATATATAATATCTCAAATTAAATCATCTTTTGATTCGATTTGACATCCATATTGTAGATATAAAATAAATAAATTATATATATCTTTAAAATAATAATAAAATTATTTATTAAATTAATTAGAAAAATAAAATTATTTCTCAATTAATATATTTATGTTAATGTAGTTATATGATATAAGTTAAAAAATTATTATAATATAACATAAGTAAGTCGCACAAAGAACAAGTAACATACTAAAATATATAATAATATATTTTTTTTATAAAAAATATTTAACTTTTCAACCACTTTTTCTCATTAGTTTTAATTTTAAGAAAAAAAAAATTATCAAACATCCGTGTATTACATGGGTGTTGTACTAGTTAGAAGATAATAACTAATAGGGGTAAAATACTTTTTCCCATCTGAACTATCACGGTTTTGGCGCATCACCATATAAACTATTTTTTTTACAAACCACCATATGAACTATACGGGTTTGTCAATATGCCCCCTAAACCGGATATAAAAGTGGTTTAGAGGGCACATTGACAAACCCGTGATAGTTCATATGGTGGTTTGTAAAAGTATTTAGGGGGCACATATGGTGACCAAACAGGTTTTAAGACATTGACAAACCCGTGATAGTTCATATGGTGGTTTGTAAAAGTATTTAGGGGGCACATATGGTGACCAAACAGCTTTTTCAGTCAAAACTGCTTTTATATCCGGTTTAGGGGGCACATTGACAAACCCGTATAGTTCATATGGTGGTTTGTACAAAAAAATAGTTTATATGTCGATGCGCCAAAACCGTGATAGTTCGGATGGGAAAAAGTATTTTACCCTAACTAATAATGAACTAAATCTTTGTCCTATTTTTATTGTTATTTATTTATTTTATTTTTTTGGTACAAAAGAGAGACTAAATCCAAGCTAATTTAAGCAAACATTTGCCTAGGGTATGAGACACCACAAACATCGCTTGCTAGCCGTGGGATAACACCGGACGGGGGAAAGATATGGGAAATCTTAACTCGCCAGTCTCGACTAAGTAATTCTTGTATACCAAGAACCAAACCAGAAGAAACACCCCTTAAATCTTCTGTATTATTCACAAAACCCACGATATTAACATTGTCCACTTCCGCCTCAACCTGGCGAAATCCCATATCCCAAGCCATACTAAGACCGTGGAATAGTCCCCATAACTCTGCCCCCGCGACAGAGCACATCCCAATATTTCGTATAAATCCTCCCAACCATGTCCCATGAGTGTCACGTATCAACCCTCCAGTTGAAGCCATACCCGAGGATTTATGATAAGCCCCGTCCGAATTCACTGTCATCCAATCCGTCGGTGGAGCCACCCAATGGATAAGACGCTGGCTGCGATAAACTCCGACATCTCCAAGCTTTTTGTCGCACTTCTAAAATTTTGATTTCATGGACCTTCTCCTCCGCTTCCTTTTCACGATTTTGAAAAATAGTAATATTATGCCATTGCCATAATTTCCACAAAGTCACACCAAACAAACACTCCCAGTCGACTTCTACCAGAGGATCAAAGGAATTCAATAAGTTTGAAGCGAGCCACTCCTCCAAATTTAAACTGAAAAAGGTCTGACGTACCCGTGGCGGAACGAGGTGGTCCCACACTTGAGTAGCACTCGAACAATCACGAAGAACATGCAACAGCGACTCGTTTATAGGCGGACACTTATGGCAGCTTAGTACTGAGGTTAAATGTTGCCACCCGCGCTCGACGTTGGTCAGAAGCTGTTCTTTAAGTACCAGCCAAAGAAAGTACCGAACACGTTGCGGGTCGGGCCATCGCCACACGATTTTCTAAAGAACCCCACTGTCTGTTTCTTCTGCCGGGCTAAGGAGTTGGTAAGCCGAACGGGTGGAGAACTTACCGTTACTAGAGTCTTCCCAGTACGGCTGGTCATCTTCCAGCTCCGGTCGAGGGATCGACATCTCTGCGATTTTAAGGAGGGTAGAAGTAGGGAGCAGGCTACCAAACAACTCACATTTCCACGTGCTGTTATCCTCACACACGAAAGAGCTGACCGAAAGTTCCAAAAATTCAGGCGAGATCGGCGTAAGTGCGGCCGTGCATAGAATCTCCGAGCCCGGTAACCATGCATCCAGCCAAAATTTTATTGTCGAGCCATTGCCAACCATCCATTTAGTGCCCGCCGAGACATGGTTCCAAACCTTCCATGTAGCCTTTATGACAGTCGAACCAAACGTCGTACGCCTGCTCGGCATGAAAGGGTTAGCTCCATGCTTGGCTTTCCATGTACAAACCCAAAGGGCCTCCGGCTTCGTTCGAAAACTCCATCCGAACTTCATAAGAAAAGCCTCGTTCATGCGCCACAGAGATTTCAGTCCCAGCCCCCCCGTTACGTCGAGGTTTACACACTTTCTCCCATCGGACTAAGCTTATTTTCCGTTGCTCAAGCGTTCTACCCCATATGAATCGATGACAAAGCCTTTCAACCCCTTCGCACTGGGAGTTAGGTAGCCATGCGGACTGCATTGTGTAAACTGGGAGGGAACTCAATATCGATTGAGCGAGTATCACCCGCCCTGCCATGGAAAGTGATGATGCTTTCCATCCTGCCAATGTCGATTCGACCTTCTCCAGGATGTGTGCGTAAGTTCGGTTGTTAACTCGGCCATGAAGAAGGGGAACTTCTAGGTACTTACCGAGGTTGTCAACAAGAGACAAGCCTAACCGCTGAGCCAAGGCCCGCTGTGTAGCAGCATGAACATTGCTCGAACAAAAACAATGGTCTTTAGCTGGCTAATTTTTAAGCCCGACTCCTCACAGAATTTCCTCAGAACACCTTTGAGAATATCCACCTGAATAGTATCTGCCTCCATGAATAGAAGGAGATCGCCAGCAAATAACAAATAGGGGATTTGAATAGCTCATCTACCGAGGACCATCGGTTTCCAAAGGCCCGTCGCCACCTCGTTTTGAATGGCATGTGCGAGCCGTTCAATGCATAGGACAAATAGATACGGTCAAATGGGGTCCCCTTGCCGCACACCCCGAGAAGGGCGAAATTCATCACTAGGACTACAATTCCAAAAAATTTGCATAGAGGCCCAAGAGACGCACTTCATAATGTTAGAGACAAAGCAAAGTGGGAAACCAACAGCTGTTAATGAAACATGCAAGTAATCCCAGCGTAAGAAATCATAAGCTTTCTCCAGATCGACCTTCACCACCATGTAACATTTGGGTCCCGATTTAATTTGCATGGAATGAATCAATTCTTGGGCCACAATAATGTTATCATTGATATGCCTGCCCGAGATAAAACTGACATGTGTCGGACCAATTAGCTGGGGGAAGATCGGTTTCATGCGATTGGTCAACACCTTGGTCACTAGCTTATAAATCACATTCAACAAGCTGATAGGCCAGAAATTCCTAAGGGTGTCAGGATGATCGACTTTAGGAATGAGAACAACGAGTTTTTTGTTGATATCGGCCGGCATAGGACCTCCCCGCAAAATCTCCTTAATCAGCCGACAGACAGAAGGGCCAACTAAAGTCCACTGACTTTGGAAGAAAAAAACATGTAATACGTCGATCCCCGGTGCCTTAAGTGGCCCCATTTCGTTAAGCGCACCAAAAATCTCACCATCAGTCACGTCTTTAGATAAAGAAGCGATAGCCGAAAGAGGCAGAGGAGGAAAGAAAGAGGTCGTGAGCGGGGGTAGGTCGGGCCTATCCTCAGCCGTGTAAATGTTCCGAAAATACTCCACCGCCATTGACCGTAAAGTGGCTGGCTCCACAATCAGATTGCCCGCCATAAGAGCGACTATTTTGTTGCGGTGTCTCCGAATCTTGACTTGTCTGTGGAAAAAGGCAGTATTTCTATCTCAAAAAAGCGTCCAGTCCCACTTTGATTTTTGGATCATCATAACTCTTCATGATCTCGTCTAATTTCTTAGATAGTTGCTTTCTAAGTCGAGCAGATAGTCAGAATGGTGGCGTTGCAACGACCTCTGGATTCCTCCTAAGCGGCAAATAATTCTTTTTCCTTTTTGAAAATATTGCCAAAGACTTTGTGACTCCACACCTTCCCCTTCGCCACAAACATTGTGCCCCACATCAAAGCAATCAGCTACGACCTCTTTAAAACCTTCATGAAGCAACCACAGAGCCAAAAATTGGAAAGGTTTTGGCCCATCGCTCCGAGGCATGCGCGGCGAGCAACGAACAACCAAAGGTGTGGTCCGAATGAAGTCTAGTGGTATGAACAATGAAAGCATCCAAGAAACTAGACATCCACGCCTCATTGCATAGGAATCTATCTAACTTTTCGGACAGGCCACCACGGAACCACGTGAAAGGTGTCTCGTCAGTCTTGACTTCGAGCAAGTTGCCATACAAAATGAAGTCTGAAAATTGCGAGCAAGGTCGTCCACCCGTACTCATGCCTCAAAACTGCTCAAACGGGCTGCGAATACAATTCTAGTCTCCACCTATAAGCCAAGGACCAACAATTGAGCGAGCCAGCTCTTCTAGAGCCAACCACAGCGCCTGAAGGCCACGGGGATTTGGACACGCATAAACAAAGGTGGTCAAGACTGCTACACGCTCAAACTTGATCTGAAGATTAATGAACTGCTTACGACAACGCAAAACTTCAACATCCAGTCCATCCTTCCATAAGATCCAAATACCTCCAGAGAATCCATTCGCCTCCACTCTAAAGGAGCGAGGAAAGCCACTCTTACGAATGAATACAACGACATTCGTTCCACTAATTCTGGGTTCAAAAAGTGCCACGACATCTGGACAAATTTGAGTGATAGTGTGGAGAAAGCTCCTCTAAATCGGTTGGAGCCAGCACCTTGAACGTTCCAAGAAATTATATTCATGGAGGAAACCAACAAATAAAGAGAGGTCTTCAAAGAGAGCTTGGGACACCGGAGTCTAGTACCATGTTTAACTCTTCTCCTTCATTGCTCTGGATTTGGCCATTATCGACACTCCTCCCATCGGGTGGCTCTTTTGGTGGCGCCTGAAGGTCATAGCCCGGAGCATCGAGAGACATATCCCGAGGAGTCGGGACGTCCCAAGAAATGGCCATAGTATTATCAGGTTGAGAGTGGAACTCAACAAACCGCACCGTTGTATGCTTCGATGGATCCAGCTCGCTGCGAATTTGCACCATACCTTCTTCTATGTTAGTCACATCTCTGATGGTTCCCTCCTGAGTGTGGTTTCCCCCGAAAGTCATCCTCTGATTACCGAAGATAGGCCCTGCTGTCCGAATAATGTCACTGCTGCCAGCTTTACTCACATCCTTAACTCCCCTATCAGCCCTTGCATCTCCCATGAAACCCATATCTCGACTAGGGGACCCCGAACGAACAAATGGTTTGTGTTGTGCCTTGGCCTTGCCCTTATTTTTCCACTCTTTACATCCGGTAGTGTTTCGTTTATCGACAAAAACAAACTACCATCCGATCCACCAGCAGTATCTCTGGTTACAAGGCTCGTTTGATTTGGATTAACCCCCAACTCCTTCTCATTTTCCAAATCAAGGCTCAGAAAATGGGACCCCATTACCAGTGTTGTATCCTTAGAAGTGTTAGGGTGAGTGTCCGACCGTTTCAGCGGCCGAGACTGTTTTCGTACCCTCTTTTGCGCCATCATCCAATGGCCTGGACCGAACTTCGGCAGAGTGTTAGTCGTCGTCTCTAACGCAGAAGATTCTGCTTTATCGTTCGGCGATTGAACGCCCACTCCGTCGGGGCCTTTTTCTCTCTCAGTTGGACAACGTGTGACTAGGTGGCCGTACATACCACCTGAGAAACAAATTTCCAGGAGGGACTCATATTCCACTCTTTGCAAGCGGCCTCCAATCTCGAATTCAGTACACAAAAGTTTTGTCAAGTCAAACAAGCATGCTAGCCGAGCATATTTCCCACGTATGCGAGCCGTTGTATGATAATCGATCTTAACAACTTGACCGATAATTTTCCCAATGGATTTAAAAAATTTTTGGTGATAAAAATGCACCGGTAGTCCCGGTAACCTCACCCACGCCACCACCTTTTGAACACGCAAGTCATCTGTCCTAAAGTCCAGAGTCCACAGTTGAACATGAAGATAGTGGTCAAAGATCACCCAAGGGCCGCATGTAAAAGCTCGTACCTCATCTTCATGAGTACTCAAACAGATAACATAGTACCCATTCCCTAAATCCATAATAGGGCTACCCTTAATCGCTGGCCATAAGGCTGAGAGACGGTTATACAATGCCAGCGATGAAACTGTTTTCCCAAAAAGGCGTACCACAACCGCGTGTTTCCAATCGTGCAAGACAAAGTCTGTAAAGGGATCCGAGAAGAGGATACGGGCTAGGCTGTCGTTCAGTTCGACCCTAATATTCTGATCATTAGAGTCAACGTCCTCCTCTTCAGGCTGAATTTCCACGTGGGGGCGGTTTTTGTTCAGCATATCCCGGAAGCTATGTTTCGGGGTCTCCGGAGGAGGAGGATTCCATGTAGGCGCTTGGAAGGGCTTGGTCAATTGCGGTTCGGGACTTGCAGTCGAGCGCCATTTTTTGGACGAGCGGTCGTGTAGCTTCTGGGATTGAATCGCCTCCTTCAGCAGGGGAAATTCCGAAGAAATGCTGTAACGGCCCACTTTTATTTACCGAAAATCAGGATAAATTTTTCGAAATTTATTTCAAAAACAATATTTGAGGCGCTACTCTTTTTCAAAACAATATTCAATACTCATCAATTTCTCCATACTCGGAAATTATTAATACTCATAATCAATAATAAAATCCCAATGATGCAATAATAATCTAATAATGATCTAGGGAAATAATCTCTATCAATATTCCAATATTCCAATACTAGAAGACAATAATCAATAATAATACAATAATATCAAAGTTCAGTTCAAAGCGGAAGCATTTATTGAAGTTAAAGACCACCACTCGCATCCATTCCGCCGTGCCTGCTTAACTAACCTGCATCCATGAAGAGCAGGTGGGGATGAGCACAATAGGAAAATCGAGGTGCTCACCGCTATGCAATAATTAATATTAATAATCAGTAACAATAAAGGTATGGTCGCAGCATGTATACGAATCAATAATCGTCCCATCTCCTATCAATAATTAATAATGGTCTCATGTGCACACCTATAGCAATAGACTACTGCCGAGCTATATACCGAATGCCTTCCTCGAAGGCCTTACAACGGGTGCCCGGCCAGCAGGAGCAATAATCCACCCCGAAGGCCAAAACTCACGCCTTGGCCTTACATACGAGGATCACAGCCAAGGCTCACGCCCTGACTGCCAACAATAATAAAGAAGACTACCCGAAGGTACGTTCTATAGCTACGGGGATAACCGTTCGACGGCCAATATAGCTCACATCGAAGGCTACATGGTTCACATGCATACTTTGATCATACCACAACAAAAGCAATTAATTAAAGCATAGCAAATTTTACAATTACAACCTACCTTGTTGACGAGGTAGACAAAGCACACAAATAGCTAAAACGTAGGTCGATGGCTCGACTCGTCAAACACCTATATTTAAATTAAGATAATATTTCAATTTTTTTTTTTATTTTTGAGATAAAAGAGGCTTCAAATTCAAGGTATCAATTAAGGGACTTTCTCACGAAATATTAAGGCACGATAATAACAAAAATTCGACCGCAAAATGAGTTTACAATTTCACGAACTATATACCCCAATTATTCACCAGATTAATCATACTAACAAACATCCTCAATTTACAATATATAATCTTACCAATTACTACAAATAATTCACTAGATCACACAAATATCCCCACTAATAATACACACAAATTTAAGAACAAACAAATCTTTAAATTCCAAAGATCCGCACTTCAGCATAACACACAAATTCATCAATTAATTTACAAATTTATTTCCAAATTCTAAGCTCTGAATGTAGTGCTCATAATTCAACATGACAAATCCATAACAAACAGCTTCAACAATCCATGTAAAACACATCACCAAATTGTCTCAATTTCACCTTTCTATTCTCATTACTAAAACAAAATAATAATAATAATAATAATAATAATAAATAAAAAAATTATAAAGTCCATAAACTAAATATTCTCTTGACATAAACACATAAATTTAGCATGCTTTGCAAAAGAAAGATTCAGCAATAAACCAGACACACACCCACGGTCACAAGGCACATAGATCACCTTCTTCTCTTCACTTAACTAAGTCTAGCATGCATTTAGTATCAATAAACTGAGGTTTAATTTCTGATAAGCGCAGCACTATTCAGTCACAGCAACAACAAAGAGACTCGAAAATACGAACGAGTGTTCTGATGATTCCATGAACAATTCACGAACATAACGAAATAATACTCGAACATACGAACCACAATTAAATCAATAAAAAGACCGACTCAAAACCCGGAAGACGATTCAAGGGATACGAATATAATTGAACGAGCAAACACGAGCACGAATACATCGACAGGGTTCTCCGATTACCTTTCTTCGGGAACTACACGCTCGGTTAAATTTTGTCGGGACAAAACGGGGCTGAAACGGATATACGTGCGCTCCGACGGGAATCAACGGCTATGTTTTGCACTCCGACGGAACTCGATGGGACTCGATGGCCACGTACGGCACTCCGACATAACTCGACGGGACCCAGCCGAGGTTGATAATGGTGCTGCGGACTAAAGGACGATGGCTTGTGGTGCTGTGCGGCGTTGGAGGTTGCCGGTGATGAAAGTCGATGATGATGGTAACAAGATGGTGATGGTGGTAACAGGACTCGCGGGAAACACAGAAAAGCCGGAACTACACGCGGTGAGGAAGACGCCGGCGGAAAGGCTTGCGGATGGCGGCAGAAGCAAAAACGATGGTGGTGGCAATTTAGAGTGATGATGATGGAGGGATATATTTGCAAAGGAAAAAAAATGAAGTCTCCTGTTGTGTGTTGTGTGGATGACGAGCATAACAATTATATTACAATAATTGTTGCAACGGCTAAACAATTATGTTACCATAATTGTAATATAATTAGACTTAACTCAATTTTTAAATGGCCATCATGGTTTAAAAAATAGGAAACGGTTATGGGTTCATGGCCGGTTCGGGTGCGGCTTCACCGCTCACAAGTCGGATTTTCTCGGTTCGATCAAACGATAATTTAAAATAATATCAGATAAGTGTATATATATATACATATATATATATATATATTGTAAATATGTGGAATCTTACCACTATTAACAAACTTATCACTTAATTATTGTACTAAAATATTTATTGAAATGTGTGCCATTACATGCCCTAAAATTTGTCTATAAA
>CACSLK010027831.1:12552322-12565086 GCA_902706635.1 Striga hermonthica
CATGCTGAGATCATTGCACTCCATGAAGCAACTAGGGAAAGCATCTGGCTCAGAAACATGACTCAACATATTCAACAAGCCAGTGGACTATTGAACAATAATGATCCGACGGTGATATTCGAAGACAATGCAGCATATGTCGCTCAAACCAAAGAAGGATACATCAAGAGTGACAGAACTAAACATATCCCGCCAAAGTTATTCTTATATGCGCAAGAGCTTGAACAAAACAAACAAATCAAAGTTCAATACATCCGATCAAGCGATAATGCAGCAGATTTGTTTACAAAGGCGCTTCCAACGACAATATTTCGAAAGCACGTGCACAATATTGGGATGAGGCATCTTCGGGATTTGCACGGATGATAATTCTAGGGGGAGTATGTGCGGCTGTACTCTTTTTTCCTTATCTAGGTTTTTTTCCCACAGGGTTTTTCCAGATAAGGTTTTTAACGAGGCAGCATAAACGCACATTTAATAGTGGTAATTCCAAGGGGGAGTATTGTAAATATGTGGAATCTTACCACTATTAACAAACTTATCACTTAATTATTGTACTAAAATATTTATTGAAATGTGTGCCATTACATGCCCTAAAATTTGTCTATAAAAAGGGCCAAAAGTATGTAATGTATGGATGAAATTGAAGAGAAAAAGAAAGAAAGTCTCTTACAGTTTATATCCAGTTTTTACATTGTGTTCTTTATATTCTTCGTATTTTATAACAATATATATATTTATAATATTCTTTATAATATTTATATATAATACATCTTAAGCACATAAAATCAATTAGGCAATTAATATTAACAATGGTAATATTACTAATAACAACAAAGAATAGCAAATTGACATTTAATAATGATAATAATAATAATAATAATAATAATAATAATAATAATAATAATAATAAAGATAATTAATAATAGAAATAATCAATAGTTACTCCCAAATAATCCACAATCGAACGAGCATTACAGTCTATCCACCTTACAAAGAATTCCGTCCTCGGAATTCGAAAATAGAAATCTAGAAAGCAATAAAATACAAGGGGAACTCAAAACTCAAAATTCGGATATCTCCTCCGAAGCTCGGCCTCCTTTTCCCAAGTCGCCTCCGATTCGTCATGTCGGCTCCAAAGCACCTTCACCAAGCTCACTGCCCGGTTCCTCAACTGATGGACCTTTTGGTCCAAAATAGCTACTAGTACCTCCTCGTAGGAAGGTCTCGCTCGACCTGCAGTTCGCCGACGTCTACCACGTGACCGGGATCATGCACGTATCTCCGCAACATCGAGACGTGAAACACGTCATGTACGCCCGACAAGCTAGGTGGTAAAGCCAGCCGATAAGCCAAGTTCCCGACTCGGGCAAGGATCTCGAATGGCCCAATATAACGTGGTTTAAGCTTCCCCTTCTTCCCGAAGCGTATCACACCCTTCATGGGCGAGACCTTCAGGAAGACGTGATCTCCGACGGCATACTCATGCTCATCCCTCTTCCGGTCGGCATAGACTTTCTGCCTCTCTTGGGCTGACCGGATATGCTTCCGGATAGCCTCAACTGTCTCCGTAGCTCTAAGAATGAACTCCGGACCCATGATCTTCCTCTCTCCGACCTCATCCCAGTACAAGGGTGTTCGGACCTTACGTCCATACAAAGCCTCGAACGGGGCCATCTTGATCGAGGAGTGATAGCTATTGTTGTAAGTCAGCTCGACCAAAGGCAAGGCACTCTCCCAGGTTAGGCTACGGTCCAAGACCACATCCCTCAATATGTCTTCCAAGTACTGGATCGTCCGCTCCGACTGACCATCTGTTTGAGGATGAAATGCTGTACTGAACTCCAGCCTCGTACCCATGGCCCGGTGCAGAGTTTTCCAGAACTGACTAGTGAACTTCGCGTCTCGATCAAACACGATCTCCACGGGAACTGCATGAAGTTTGACAATCTCGTCCACGAACAACTCGGCATACTGACTAGCCTTCATAGTCGTCCGGACCGGCAGAAAGTGGGCAGACTTTGTAAGGCGATCCACAATCACCCAAATGGAATCATGCCCGGCCCTCGACCTCGGCAATCCCACCAAGAAATCCATGGTGATGCACTCTCACTTCCACAAGGGAACCTCAAGTGGCTGCAACTTCCCTCTCGGCTTCTGATGCTCAGCCTTCACTTGCTGACATACCAGACACCCATTCACGAACCTTGCCACTTGCCACTTCATACCTCGCCACCAGAAAGACTTCCCCAAGTCCTGATACATTTTCGAACTACCAGGATGGACGGTGTACGGGGCACTATAGGCCTCTTTCAAAATCTCCCTTCGCAATTCCCACACCTTCGGAACACAAAGTTTACCCTCGAAGACTAAGGCCCCATCAGATGCGACTGCAAATCCTCTAACTCTACCGGCTTCCGACAACTCCTTCATCCGGCAAAGGAAACGATCATTCGGTTTCTCGGCGACTATCCTCTCACGAAGAGTCGGTCCCACAACCAAAGAGGTCAGCATACCCCTGGCTGTCGAAGGTGGCTCCACTGCCTCTAGTTGTAGCCGCTCGAACTCTCGAAGGAGGACATCTTGCTCGGTAAAAAGACAGAACAACTGGCCATAACTCCTCCGACTAAGGGCATCAGCTACCACATTAGCTTTCCCCGGATGGTAGCTAATCGTGCAATCGTAGTCCTTGACCAGTTCCAACCACCTACACTGCCGCATATTCAGCTCCTTCTGAGTGAAAATGTACTTTAAGCTCTTGTGGTCGATAAATATCTCACACTTGCCTCCATAGAGGTAGTGCCGCCAAATCTTCAAAGCGTGAAGGACTGCAGCTAACTCAAGATCGTGAGTGGGGTAGTTCTGCTCGTGAGGCTTCAGCTGTCTCGAAGCATAGGCTACAACCCTCCCCTGCTGCATAAGGACACATCCCAAACCCATCTTCGAAGCATCACTATAGATGGTGAACTCCAAAGTAGGGTCGGGAATGGATAGAACGGGTGCGGTAATGAGTCTCCTCTTCAACTCTTGAAAACTCTCCCCACACCTAGGACTCCAATCGAACCTCACGGCCTTCTTCGTAAGGTTGGTTAGTGGCTGGGCTATCTTCGAGAAACCCTCGATAAACCTCTGGTAGTATCCTGCTAACCCCAGAAAACTACGAACATCAGCGGCACTTCTTGGCGTATCCCACTTGCTCACTGCCTCGATCTTGCTGGGATCCACCTCAATGCCTCTCGCTGTCACAATGTGGCCAAGGAATGCCACACGATCCAACCAAAACTCGCACTTCGAGAACTTAGCATACAGTTTCTCGCGGCGAAGAGTCTCCAGCACAATCCTCAGATGCTCCTTATGCTGGTCGACGTCTCGGGAATAAACCAGGATGTCGTCGATGAACACGATTACAAACTGGTCCAGGAAAGGATGAAAGACCCTATTCATAAAGTCCATAAAAATGGCCGGGGCATTGCTGAGTCCGAACGGCATGACTACGAACTCATAGTGGCCATAACGGGTACGGAAGGCAGTCTTAGAAATATCCGACTCCCGGATCTTCAGCTGATGATAGCCAGAACGCAAGTCAATCTTTGAAAAGACGCTGTCTCCCCTCAGCTGGTCGAAAAGGTCTTCGATGTGAGGAAGGGGATACTTGTTCTTAACTGTAAGGGCATTCAACTCCCGATAGTCAATACACATACGCATCGATCCGTCTTTCTTCTTCACGAATAGAAACAGGCGCTCTCCACGGTGAAACACTCGGTCGAATGAAACCGAGATTGAGCAACTCCTGAATCTGGGCCTTGAGCTCTTGAAGCTCCTTCGGCGCCATACGATAAGGGGCCTTAGAAACGGGACCAGCTCCCGGTACTAGATCAATGGTGAACTCCACTTGGCGGTCGGGCGGTCCTCTGGGCAACTCATCGGGAAAGACGTCGAGGTATTCGCAAACAATGGAAATTCTATCTGGAGTTCGCTCGGATTCATCCTCGGATACCATAGATACAAGATAGCCTTGACAGCTACCCTTGGAAAGACTCTTCCTAGCTTGCATAGAAGGGATGACTCGAGGCACAGTCCTCGACTTCACCCCATAGAAAATAACTGGTTGATTGGAATCGGGAAAGAGACTGACTTCGCGCTCCTGGCAGCGGATATCGGCTCGATAGCGAGTGAGCCAATCCATGCCTAAGATCACATCGAAGTCCCTCATTTCAATAACATAAGTGTCGGCCTTCATAACACGCCCACCAATATTGACTGGAAGACCAAGAATTATAGAATTGGAGATAATAATCTTTCCCGAGGCTAAGCTAACCTCGAGAGGATCACAATTGCATACATTATCAATAGAAAGGGCCTCCAAGCATCGAGAAGAGATAAAGAAATGAGTTTCCCCAGTATCACATAACGCAAAGATAGGCACATTGGATATGGAAATCATGCCAGACATGGTACCTGCGTTGTTGGCTGCCTCGTCATGAGCAAGGGTATAGACTCGGGCCTGACCCCCAGCCCTCTGCTGGTGTGGTGGGGGCTACCTGTGCTACTGCTGCTGCTGGTAAGGTGGAGGAGGAAGCTGCTGCTGCTGATGGGGCTGCTGATAAGGCTGGTGCCTCGAGGGTTCGGGGCAGTGACTAAAGAAGTGACCGGGCTTCATGCAGTTGAAGCAGACCTTCTGGGTGAAACGACAATCTCCATGATGATAGCGGCCACACTTAGGGCATTTTGGGTTCTGACCATGGGCAGCTGGTGGAACGTCACGGCGGTCTGGTGCCCCACGCTTTCCCTTCCAGTTATCCCAGCGGGAATCAAACTTTCTCTTACCCGAACTAGAGCCGGGTGGTGCAGAGGAAATAGGCTGAACTAGCTGAGAAAAAGGGACAGAAGCATCGAGAGCCTGATAACTCTCAAGCTGGGTGGCTCGAATAACAGTCTCATCAAAGGAAAGATTTCCCTGGCTCGCAACATGCATACGGGGGTTCAGTTCAGTCCATCCCGGAACTTGTGGGCCTTCTTCAGGTCGGTGTCCACCATATGTGGAGCAAAGGCGCTCATGCGGGTGAACTCTCGCTCGTACTCCTCAACGGTACCAGTCCCCTGAGTAAGATCCCAGAAAGCGCGCTCCATCCTCATGCGATAACTCTGAGGATAATACTTCTCCATGATTACCTCCTTCATGCGATCCCAAGTCAGGTCATTAAACTCCGCCTGCCTCAACCTCCAATAGCCGGACCACCATAGGGCGGCATCGCCCTTCAGCATATAGCGGCCACAGACGACCTTCTGGGCATCGGTGCACTGCAGCAAATCAAAATTCTGCTCTAACTGATGGATCCACTCCGCCACGGCTTCGGGCCCTTCGACCCCGGTGAAAGTCGGCGGGGTCAACTGGCGAAACTGAATCACAATGTTGAGATGAGTCCTAGCCGGATTGGGAGCCTGCTGGTGAGGTGGAGATGGGGATGGGGACGGAGGCGGAGACGGAGTAGGCTGACGGTTGCGAGCATTACGACGAGCCATAATTCTACATTAAAAAAAATGGGTCGAACAGTTTAGCACAATAATAAGAAGTCTAGAGTTCAACACTAGAGTTCGCATTTTAAAAAGGTGGATAAGACCTAATCCCCGATTTCATTTCAATAATCAATAATCAACAATATGCAATAATCTCATAGTCATTCAGGTACTCATACCTGAGCTGGCACGGCACGACGAGAGCGAGTGGTTATAACTTAAGGTCAAATCACATAATCAATTAGTTCACATTAACCAATCTACAGAAACGTAGACTAGCTCTGATACCAAACTGTAACGCCCCACTTTTATTTACCGAAAATCAGGATAAATTTTTCGAAATTTATTTCAAAAACAATATTTGAGGCGCTACTCTTTTTCAAAACAATATTCAATACCCATCAAGTTCTCCATACTCGGCAATTATTAATACTCATAATCAATAATAAAATCCCAATGATGCAATAATAATCTAATAATGATCTAGGGAAATAATCTCTATCAATATTCCAATATTCCAATACTAGAAGACAATAATCAATAATAATACAATAATATCAAAGTTCAGTTCAAATCGGAAGCATTTATTCAAGTTAAAGACCACCACTCGCATCCCTTCCGCCGTGCCTGCTTAACTAACCTGCATCCATGAAGAGCAGGTGGGGATGAGCACAATAGGAAAATCGAGGTGCTCACCGCTATGCAATAATTAATATTAATAATCAGTAACAATAAAGGTATGGTCGCAACATGTATACGAATCAATAATCGTCCCATCTCCTATCAATAATTAATAATGGTCTCATGTGCACACCTATAGCAATAGACTACTGCCGAGCTATATACCGAACGCCTTCCTCGAAGGCCTTACAACGAGTGCCCGGCCAGCAGGAGCAATAATCCACCCCGAAGGCCAAAACTCACGCCTTGGCCTTACATACGAGGATCACAGCCAAGGCTCACGCCCTGACTGCCAACAATAATAAAGAAGACTACCCGAAGGTACGTTCTACAGCTACGGGGATAACCGTTCGACGGCCAATATAGCTCACATCGAAGGCTACATGGTTCACATGCATACTTTGATCATACCACAACAAAAGCAATTAATTAAAGCATAGCAAATTTTACAATTACAACCCACCTTGTTGACGAGGTAGACAAAGCACACAAATAGCTAAAACGTAGGTCGATGGCTCGACTCGTCAAACACCTATATTTAAATTAAGATAATATTTCAATTTTTTTTTTTTTGAGATAAAAGAGGCTTCAAATTCAAGGTATCAATTAAGGGTCTTTCTCACGAAATATTAAGGCACGATAATAACAAAAATTCGACCGCAAAATGAGTTTACAATTTCACGAACTATATACCCCAATTATTCACCAGATTAATCATACTAACAAACATCCTCAATTTACAATATATAATCTTACCAATTACTACAAATAATTCACTAGATCACACAAATATCCCCACTAATAATACACACAAATTTAAGAACAAATAAATCTTTAAATTCCAAAGATCCGCACTTCAGCATAACACACAAATTCACCAATTAACTTACAAATTTATTTCCAAATTCTAAGCTCTGAATGTAGTGCTCATAATTCAACATGACAAATCCATAACAAACAGCTTCAACAATCCATGTAAAACACATCACCAAATTGTCTCAATTTCACCTTTCTATTCTCATTACTAAAACAAAATAATAATAATAATAATAATAATAATAATAATAATAATAATAATAATAATAATAATAATAATAATAATAATAATAATAATAAATAAATAAAAAAATTATAAAGGCCATAAACTAAATATTCTCTTGACATAAACACATAAATTTAGCATGCTTTGCACAAGAAAGATTCAGCAATAAACCAGACACACACCCACGGTCACAAGGCACATAGATCACCTTCTTCTCTTCACTTAACTAAGTCTAGCATGCATTTAGTATCAATAAACTGATGTTTAATTTCTGATAAGCGCAGCACTATTCAGTCACAGCAACAACAAAGAGACTCGAAAATACGAACGAGTGTTCTGATGATTCCATGAACAATTCACGAACATAACGAAATAATACTCGAACATACGAACCACAATTAAATCAATAAAAAGACCGACTCAAAACCCGGAAGACGATTCAAGGGATACGAATATAATTGAACGAGCAAACACGAGCACGAATACATCGACAGGGTTCTCCGATTACCTTTCTTCGGGAACTACACGCTCGGTTAAAATTTTTCGGGACAAAACGGGGCTAAAATGGCTATACGTGCGCTCCGACGGGAATCAACGACTATGTTTTGCACTCCGACGGAACTCGATGGGACTCGATGGCCACGTACGGCACTCCGACGGAACTCGACGGACCCAGCCGAGGTTGATAATGGTGCTGCGGACTAAAGGACGATGGCTTGTGGTGCTGTGCGGCGTTGGAGGTTGCCGGTGATGAAAGTCGATGATGATGGTAACAAGATGGTGATGGTGGTAACAGGACTCGCGGGAAACACAGAAAAGCCGGAACTACACGCGGTGAGGAAGACGCCGGCGGAAAGGCTTGCGGATGGCGGCAGAAGCAAAAACGATGGTGGTGGCAATTTAGAGTGATGATGATGGAGGGATATATTTGCAAAGGAAAAAAAATGAAGTCTCCTGTTGTGTGTTGTGTGGATGACGAGCATAACAATTATATTACAATAATTGTTGCAACGGCTAAACAATTATGTTACCATAATTGTAATATAATTAGACTTAACTCAATTTTTAAATGGCCATCATGGTTTAAAAAATAGGAAACGGTTATGGGTTCATGGCCGGTTCGGGTGCGGCTTCACCGCTCACAAGTCGGATTTTCTCGGTTCGATCAAACGATAATTTAAAATAATATCAGATAAGTATATATATATATACATATATATATAATATTCTTTATAATATTTATATATAATACATCTTAAGCACATAAAATCAATTAGGCAATTAATATTAACAATGGTAATATTACTAATAACAACAAAGAATAGCAAATTGACATTTAATAATGATAATAATAATAATAATAATAATAATAATAATAATAATAATAATAATAATAATAATAATAATAATAATAATAATAAAGAAAATTAATAATAGAAATAATCAATAGTTACTCCCAAATAATCCACAATCGAACGGGCATTACAAATGCGATCTGGAGGTTTCGTGCGGGGAAATTCTGGCGGGTCTTCCATGGTGTCAGTCATTAAAGCTGGCCGACGGGGACTGTATTCACGGTATCGACAGTCGGGAACCCTAGAGCTTCTCAGGCATTAGCGCCGAAAATTTAGAAAAGCCTTTTTTCTGAATTTGGGTTTTATTTTTATTGTTATTATAATTATTGTTTTGCTATACTTTCTATCAGATTTAGGTCTTCTCTTAGGAATTTCAGTCCATCTAATTGTTTGTAGTGTGTGTTTTTTTATTTTAGTTTTTCGGTGTCATTTTTTTCTTTTTTTTTTTGGATTCTTGTGCTTTCTTGTCGTTAGAGGTATGCTGGATTGGAGTTTTGACAGGATGTTAGAAATTCAACCTGCTACATCACTTATTGTCACGAACTGGGTTTAAGCGTCTACACCTCGAAGAGCCCTAGTCCTCGAGCTCCGATGACCTGCCATACGCCGGGAAGAGGTCCCAACGGAACAACCTCCGACGCTTAAATCATAACTTGCTCAATAACTATATATGATAATTATGTAAATAAGGCGTAGAATTCGATGTGTGATGATGAAGAACTTGTTACCATTATGTAGGGTACGCTCAAGAGTTTTATTAAGGAAGAGATCCAACTAAATCCTACTTCCTAACTTACCACGTCTCTATCTAGGCAAGAGTCCTTGAGCAAGTGTTTCTTTTCTTCTTACTAGGATTTTTTGCCCCTTTCCTGTTCAGCCCATTCATAGATTGTTAGGTCGTAACTTCGACTTCATGACCCCTGTGTTGTGCTCATCCGAGATCAGACATATATGGACGAGATTGTGATTCTAATTTCCAGTCAGACAGAGACGAGAGTAAGTCAAGCTCAGGTTATGTGTTAAACTTGGGAGGTGGAGCCATTTCATGGAGGAGTGCTAAGCAGAAATGCGTGGCAGACTCCACCATTGAAGTCGAGTACATAGCAGCCTCAGAGGCTGCGAAAGAGGCATTTTGGCTCAGAAACTTCTTAGTGGACTTAAAAGTGATTCCGAGTTTGCCACGTTGTATCACCGTGTACTGTGATAACAATGGAGCAGTAGCAAACTCAAGGGAACCACGAGCCTACAGAGCAAGCAAGCACTTTAGGCGTAAGTACCATCTGATACGAGATATCGTTGGTAGATGAGATGTTGATGTTGTCAAAATTGCATAAGAGGACAACCTAGCTGATCCTTTCACGAAGAGTTTGGCGGGGAAGGTCTTCGTCAAACACGTGGAAGGAATGAGAGTCAGGTGCATGGCTATAGGATTGACATAGGTTTTTAAAATAACGGATTGATAGGACTATGCTTGTATAATCAAAAGCTTTAAGTATAAGTAGGAGATTTTAGTGTTATATACTAAAAACTTGGCTTTGGACGACATTACACTTTTATCCTTTTATGAATGAGAATCATGTTCGATTAAACAAGTTTTATGTTTTGTTGCTTTGCACTTAGATAGAATGGGTCATCATCGGGTGAACAAAAGATCATTCTATCAATTACTTGCGAAACAATAATTGTGGTTCACAACCTAGATGGATATGAACACCTCATCCGAACGGTTGTAGTGTTAACGGTACAGTTGGTCTTGGCTTATTAGTTGCACTAGTACATTTATATATTGAACAGGATCCCAAAGAGGAAAAATTTATTTTATACTGATCGTCATAAACGGACTAGGCCTCGGTTAATTACCGCGTTCTCTTAACTCGTAAGATATTAAACAGACATATATATGCAGTATATATTACTTTGATTCACTTGGGTGAAGTTTAGTTCACTGGACTAATATTCTTACTGTCTTTGGTAATATTGTTGTATGTATGATGTGATGTTATGATATTTACGGTCACCATGTATGTTTAGTTTGATGAAGTCCCCGTAGTGAGTTCATGAAGGATTGTTATGCTAAACCCTGCAGGTGGATTAAATTCCGACATAATAATAATGTGATGAACGAGCGTTAGCTTTGATAAAATAAATAATATATTAATTAATTCTTGATTATCAGTAATTGAATTAAATCATGGAAATTATATCTTAAACATGGAGAGGTAATTTGGTAACTATTATTGAAGTCTCAAATGTAATTTGGGCTGGGAAAAGAGAATGCAATAATATTAAGTTAGTGGATTGTAATATTATTGAAGTAATTGGAGGAGTGGGTCTGGCCCACAGTTAGTCCATTACTTAAGAAACTCTATTCCTATTCTCCAACGAATCCCTACTATATATACATCATTGGGCTCATGGAAAAGAGAAGAAGATATCAGAATTCTCTTACGTGTGTAATACATAACACGCGTGTCTCTCTCTCTCTCTCAGTTTTCTGTTCGAGCTTTATCTTCTTATTGTTGTTCTACCGATACAAGTTGAATAGGTGTACGAGTAATACAATAGAAGATCCCGAAGGTAATTGAGAAATTGTGATCATATACAAGAGTTGACGAACCACGACCCAAAGGTCGCGATCCGCCAACCCCACCCGCCGACCGCCGCCGCGAGGAGGCGAACCGCCGCGGACCTCGCGACCAACGCTAGCGATGCCACCAAAGCCACCGCGAGCCCCAGTTGATCCCCGTGCATCCGTGTGATCCCGAAGACTCTCCGACTGTTGTTCCCGGTCATCCCGAATCGGTCAGATTCAGAAAATTTTAAGCTGTAAGTTTTCTACGTCAAACCTTTAGATCCGTTGCGCATAAGTTTACATTTGTTATTGAATTTGTGACTTGTACATAGCGAGATCAACATAGATCCCAACACTAATGAGGTAGACTAATGTGAAGACACCACATAAGAGATAAGAAAGAGTATAACTAAGATAAAAGAACATGTTGGTATGACAACGTTGTCTAACAGAATCGAGCAGTTTCGGCACAGAAGAAATACGAACATGTAGTTCGGGCAGTCTGGTAGCCCAGCTGAGGAGACTTGGATAACAAGTAACACTCCTATATAAAGGGGTGAGGTATGATCACTTATACTCTACACACTCTAACATACTTACAAGCTATATATATTTCTAATTGTTCATCGTCTTCCTCATCACTGTTCACTGACTTGAGCATCGTAGCTTCTACGCTAGGACAACTCTCGGCGCTGTTTTGAAAATATTTGAACCAAACGAGAGCGGTCTAGGTGGTTCCAGACGGTTAAATTCATTTGTACTACCACATCTATTAATTTATTATATGCAGGGAAACATTTTAAATCATAAACAAAAAATTTTATTCTACTTTTTATTATCTCTATACAATTTTTTTTTTAATACAATTTTCTTAATACAGTATATTCACACACACACACACACACACACACACACATACACACACACACACACACATATATATATATATATATATATATATATATATATTTGTGTGCCTCTTTTCCCCTGGTGTTCGGGTCTAGGGGCAAACCGGCATTTCCCGATCTCGGTCCGTCGTGTGGGCTGGGATTGGAGTGACAGTGGGATGGGGGATTCGATTAGTGGTATTTCTGTTGTGGGGTCCAATTTGGCTATCAGGGCACAGGGTCGGGCTTTAGGTAGCAGGTCCAGTTAGGCGGATTCGACAGTTTCTGAATCGATTTCTCAGAGCGTTGATCCGGTCCGTCATAATGGTCGATCGTGGGTGCTGCTGATGTGTGCACTTGGTGTGTTTTGCCGGCTGCGGGAAGGGCCTTTCCTTCTTTAGTCTTTGTTTGTCTATTAGTTTTTTAGTATTGTGTGTTATCTTCTTAGCTTCCATTGAAAGTGTGTTTAGTGTATTCTTTGTTGGGAGCTGCTTTGTTTTTTCTCTTTTTGGGAGTGTTTAGTTGTGTTTTGTGTGATAGGTTGACTCTAGACTGTCGTCTGTATGTACGTATAATCCTCTTTACTAGAGTCAGTTATTTAGTTTATTCGATTGTTTGACTATTTATTACGTTGAGTAGCTGCTTTTTAACTCGTTTATGTTGTGAATATATGAGCTTCTTATAGTTTCAAAAAAAAAAAAAAAAAAAAA
>CACSLK010027831.1:12568203-12609399 GCA_902706635.1 Striga hermonthica
TTGGTACTACGTATTAATAAAGTTGGTACTATTCTCTTATTAAAGTGGTACGATTCGAAAATAAACTGGTACTAATTTTCTGGACTTGAATAAAGATAAGGGTATTGTGGGAATACTAAGAGGGTTATTATTTTATTGCAAGTGGGAGGGAGTAAAGTGGAAGAAAATTAGGGGAAGGGACTGAACTGGAAGTTGAAAAGGGGTCTAGGTACTTTTATAGAATTTGCCCTTCTTATAATCCGAAAACATTATTATTTTATTTTGCAAAACGAAACGCAACTTCCATGTGAATTTGTCAAAAGCGACTGTCATGTCGGAACATTTAAAAAATGTTTATATTTAATATAGCCAGATCTAGCGGGCCTCCTCTCTTGTTTGGCCGTCCCCAACACACTCTATTCAGGCCATGGTTGGGTTGGGGGGTTGGGGTTGGAGGTTCTCTACCTCGCCCGCGCCGTCCCATTTCCGGCCATGGCAGGGCTAATGTTGGCTCATCGGCGTTGCTATTCGGGTCAATTTCCCTTCTCGCTTTGAAAACCGTTGGAGCCTAGATCTGGATTTACGGGTGTAGCCATGTACTATAGTATCTTTTGTTTCTTATGTATAGGAGATTAACTTTATTATAGTATCTGGATTTACGAGAGTCATTGGATGGTTTTCTTATGACTCAAGCATCACTGAATATAATAACACATGTCCAAAGTGTATTTATTGTAGACACATGTCAATACACTATTCGTGAATAAATGTGAATATCTCCCTAAATCGTGTCATTCGATAATTCCATAGCAAAATTATTCATTATGAATCCAATAGTTGATTTCATAGCAAAACTCTGCTTATACTATCAACTATCAAGTGTTCATCATTATTTTTATTTTGTTTTTTAAGTATAAAAATTTCTAATAAAAGTAGGTAATTAGAAAAAAGAGTACCTGACCTAATGATTAGACCGGCCTAATACAAAACCAACCGATTTGCAAAATACCAAGACACTAACATGGTCTAATTCGAACTCATATTCAACAGTCGACTACCGATTCGAATTGAACATTACGATGTTCAACTCACTTCTACAAGAAGCAATCCCACATACAACCAAGCAATGACAAAAAATCTGACGCTGAGGTATTGTTTGGTTGAGAGAAAATGGAGGCGAGGAGAGGACCAAAAAACAAAAGAAGAAAAAAAAAACGTATAATCACGGAGAGATCAAAAGCAATGAATAAGCCAACAACGGCACCGAAATTAGAATTTACACACAATCACACTGTTAATCTCTGATCGGAAAGAGCAAAGAATCCATTAATGTTCCAAAATAATGAAAATCCAAGTCAAGTTCAATTTATTTAAAACAGGAAAATAAACAAAGATATGGCCGAGGCGATTATCTTCATCATCAATCCACTCGTCTTTGAAACCGAAAGTCGCCTTCAAAAACAAGCATCCAGCAGGCAACAGCAGCACAGGGCAGCCAAACTGCACAAACAAGTTAAACAAAAATCATTCACTTTTTTATTTTTTTTTAAATAAAAATATTTGCAAAAAGTCCAGTTTCGAGGCTATTATTGGTAAAATTACAACTCAAGTAAACTAAACGTCCCACCCACTCACGGCTCACCGCGCACGTTAACATCCGTGCGCTGGGAAACCGCGTTTTAGACTCGCCGACTCGCCACCAAACTCACCGAACTAATCACAAACACGATAGATCTTCCAGATCTCGAGAACTCAACCAAAAAACTCACACATGCACATAAACAAGCGAATCGGACCTTTAATAGAATTGAAAAAAAAAAAAAAAAATCAAAGATCGGGCGGAAATTCTCTTACCATCCCTCCATGAACCCGGAACTACCGCTCGATTGCTGTTGCGGCGGAGGCTGGCCGTACTGCGGGGCGTATTGCGGTGGATATCCTCCCTGAGGATACCCTTGCGGCGGATATCCCTGCGGCGGGTAACCGGCCGGAGGATACGCGTCCTTCGGGCCTTCCGGCGGGTAACCTGAGCATCACGATCCGAAAGCAAAACCGATTAGATCAAAACTCAACCTGAATTTCGTAAAATAAAAAACAAAATTAAAAAATATATATCACATCGGATGAAGATGAACTTGCCTTGAGTAGGCGGCACACCAACAGGGGGCTGACCCTGATTGTAGTAACTCATGATTTATCTAAATTTTATCTTTCTTCTCTTCCTTTAGATTCGTGAAAAGGATGAGAAAAAATATAGTCAAACGGATTCCTGTGAACGAAGAGATCGAGAGGATGTATTTGTTTCAGTAGAGAGAGATAAAATAAAATCAGAAAAAAGTTATGAGCGGTTGGGGAGGGAGGTTTTGTTATAAAGGGTGAGGGAGAATTAGAAAGGTAAAATTCATTATAAAAAAAAAATACGTATTGGATTACTTTTATAATCCTAGTAGGTGGGAGCATACGTGTGGAAAGCGCGTCTAGGAAACTTCCTTACTGGGTGATGAATTTTAAAGATTTTTACATGTTTGTTTATAAAAAAATACAAAAAATTTCCTAACACTTTTTTTTTTTGGTACAGGGACATTCCGATTTTCGGATCCACAGAGAAACCGACTAATTCAGAATCGAGCCGGGTAGGACCACAAGGGCGGCAAAGCTCTCCCTCAAACACTTTAACTCCGCAAATAATTAGGTGGCCTGACACACCTAGCAAGGTGTGCCAAGGCACACGGTAGTAGCACTGCTTTAACTTAGTCACTTTTTTTTCTTGATTAAATTTTAACTCAACACCACTATCATCAATAAAATTAAATAATATCAATTAATCATTCATACACACTACATCAACTTTAATTCACTATTCATCTACTCACATAATTTTAACTAACCATCACATCTTCTCTCTCCTACTTTTACATCAATTTAATTTCAATTATTTTATCTTAAATATTATTTTAATAAATTCACTAACAACTAACCATACCACCTTTTCAAATTTAACCAAACCAAACAAAAAAATCCAAACAAACTCAAAAAATTTCATAAACAAACATAAGACTTCAAAAATCTTTTTCTATTTAATTTAATTCCTTTAAAACTGTCAAAAGTTTTGAAGATTTTTTAAAATTTTAAAAATCTTGGTGTTATATAGATTTGAGCTAATCATTTGATACTAGTGTTCGTGGATTTGCACAGATATAAATAAAGTATTATATATTATTGAAAAAAATCATGTATTAAAATTATAAGTTAGATAATGATATTAAATTTAAACATAAAAGTTTTATAAGTTATATCTATGAATATAATTAAAAATTGAAGTTAAAAAAAATGGTATTATGTTTAAAAATTTGATCATTTGCTAAAATAAATAGTAAGTAACTATTTGATCGCATATGAATCATATATAGATTGCATAAAATGTAATAAATTATGTAATATTTGTAATTTTGAGAGATCGTGACCAATCAATTTGTTGAAAGTTATTAAATTTATTATAATAATTGCATATGCGATTTTAAAGAATTTTACTATGACAAATTAACTTATTTAAAAAACTATCGCTCAATCAAATTAAAAATATAATATTGATTTTAGAATAAATTAACTTGAATAAAAAGTTTTACAATTAAATATTTTATGTTTATGTAACTTTCATATATCATTATTGTAAACTATAGTTAATAATATTAATAAATATTATATGATAAAATAAACAAATATAATTTTTACTCAATTAATATAAAATGTAACGGTTTTTCTCTAAATTAAGAAAATCTGTTTTGGAGAGTTAGGTGCCATGTAGGTATAATTTAGACATTTTATTTAATGATAGCAATTATATATATATATGGATATATTATATATTTTAAAAGTCTTACATAATATTTTATTCAGAGGGTGTATTCGTTCGGATTTTCGAACAACATTTTGAGACTTTTTAAGATTTGAGTCTTTTTAAGATTTTCAGATTATGAATAAATTCTATGAAATCTTCAGTGGTTAATTCAATTGGGATGATTTTTTAAGACTTTAGAAATCTTGATATATTCAATTTAGATTTGTTAAGACTTTTAAAAGAAATAATAATTTCAACAATACCCTAATCCCTAAATCTCAGCAGCGCTCTTCCTCAATCTCGACCGATTGGCCTTCTCCGGTGAAGGTGGGTCTCTGGCCAGGGTCGTCGTTCACTGCTCACCTCCCTCGGAAGACGTGCACCTCCGATGTTGCTGTGGGTGGGCTCCGATTGGAGGTAGGTTTCGAGTTTTTTGGCGGAGTTCCAGTCGATGGCCGCCTCCTTCCAGGCCGGTGCTTGTCTGGCGACGGGAGTTTTCTCCTCAATCGCCAGTGAAGCCTCGATTTGCGAAGGTAAAGCCGTTCGTCTGCACTTTGTTAGAGTTTCTTGGTCCCGGCCTCTTTGGAGGGGCTCCGCCTCTCTCGGGTGGTGGGGCTTGGCCTCGGTATTGGACCCCTTGTGGCGGTTTTGGGTGGTTTGCGAGTCCTTGGAAGGGCGAGACTCCGGCGGCTGCTGCTTTTGCCGTGGTGGTCGAGGTAAAGGGTCAGACCCACCTCCATCTTCCCCTGGTCGGCTAGTGGTGTTAGGCGGCGGGGGACCCTGAGCTCGGCTAGTGGTGTTAGACGGGTTCGGGTGGTTCGGATTGGGGGCTGGTTGTTTCTCTTTCAGTCGTCGATGGGTCGATTCGGGATTGGTCCGGGCTTGGTCTCGACTACTTGTATAGGCGTTCAAGCAGTTTTGCTAGTGGATTCTCTAGCTTGGATTCTTTTTTGTCGATCGTTTACTGCTGGTTTGGGCCTGCTTATTCGCTGGAGAAGGGCTTGTAGTTTATTTTAGTTTGTTTGTGTTCTGTTTATTGTGTTTTCGTTATTTATTCGTGTCGGGTTGCGAGTGTATTGTTTTTTTGG
This sequence comes from Striga hermonthica, assembly GCA_902706635.1. Lineage (NCBI taxonomy): Eukaryota > Viridiplantae > Streptophyta > Magnoliopsida > Lamiales > Orobanchaceae > Striga > Striga hermonthica. The sequence goes on from CACSLK010027831.1 coordinate 12,573,109, forward strand.
TTTGGGTCGTTGACCCCTGTGAGCCTGAGTGTCATTTTGTACGCCCGAGTGTCACCTTATTACCCTTCTGGGGTCCGACACTCAAGTATTACTCTGTTGGGGTCCGACACTCGGGTAGTTGTTTTTGTTGTTTTAGTTTGTTTTAGTTGTTAGTGTTGTTGGTTTGTTTAGTTGTGAGTATTTTATTCTAGCGTTGCTAGCGGGATTCTAGGCGATCTTCTGACCTGTCCTCCCACTTTATTCTCCCGTTGGGAGCTTTGTATCTTTATTCGCACTTTGTGCGCTTGTGATTTATAATAGTTCATCTATCGTTTCGGCGAAAAAAAAAGACTTTTAAAAGTCTTGATGTATCCAATTGAGATTTTAAAAAGTATTACAAAATCCTGAGGGGTATATTCAACTAGGATTTCTAATGATTTTTTACGACTTTAGAATTTTTGGTCTATTCAATTTAGATTTGTTAAGACTTTTTTAGACTCTTAAAATCCACAGGTTATTCTATTGGGATTTTAAAAAATCTTACAAAATCTATAGGTGTTTAATTTATTTGACACTAGGATTTGTTAATACTTTTTAAGATTTGATGGGATTTCTAAACAAAAAAACTTTATATGAATTCCCACTCCAGACATAAAATATCGTAGAATTTTTCCAAAATCTGAAAATCTTTAAGCATGTGATTGTATATATATTCTACAGTAAATATCTCAATCAAAACTCAAATTTAACTTAACTCCACTATCTCCAATATTATCAATGTAATTAAATAATATCAACAAATCATTATTACACATCACATCAATTTTAATTCACTATTCATCCACTCACATAATTTTAACTAACGATCACTTCCAATCATTCTCTCCTACTTTTACATCAAATCAACTTTAATTATTTTAATTTAAATATTATTTTAATATATCCATTAACAACTAATCATACTACTTTTTTTCAAACTTAACTATAGTTAAAAAAAAAAACTTGTTTTTTACTAGTTGAATTCATATCCAATCACCCCTTAAAAGTCTCAAATCTTAAGACGCTTTAAAGTGTCACTTAAAATCCCAATTAAATACACCCCATTTGAGAATAAAATTCTTAAGACGTTTTGAGATTTGGTGAGATTTCTAAATGAAAAACCTTATACTAAATCTCACTTTAAATCGCACCTCCAGACTTAAGGTTTCATAGAATTCCTCCAAAATCTAACAATTTTAAAAAATCACAAATCTTAAAAAGTCTCAAAATATCACTTGAAATCCTAATTGGATATACACCCCTTAATGTGAAGGTGGATTTGGATTTCGTATAAGTTTTTTTTTTTCTTTTGAAATCCCAGTAAATCTTAAAATGTCATAACAAATCATAGTCCCAAATAAATTAAATTTCTAAGGATTTTGTAAGACTCTATAAAATCTCAACTGAATACCCCAAGATCTTTAAAAGTATTAAAAAGTCATCTCAACTGAATACCCCAAGATCTTTAAAAGTATTAAAAAGTCTAAATTAAATACACCAGATTTCCAAAGTCTTAAAAAGTCTTTAGAAAATCCTAAATGAATACACCACTTAACTTATTTGAGATTAAGATTTGTTAAAAAATTTTAAGATTTGTTGGATAAAAAAAAAAAAACAAAAAAAAAAAACTTACTCCAAATCCCACTTCCACATATCACATTTCATCAAATTCCTATTAAATATAAAAATCATAAAAAGTCTCAAATCCAAAAAATTCTCAAAATGTAAATCAAAATCCCAAACGAATACGCCTCTATGATTTTGCGCATTTTCTCTTGCGCTTTAAAAAATGCGTGAAAAAAACGCTTAGTTATAATTGAATCTTTTACGAGATTAGGGGAACTAGTGAAACTAGTACATTACTCGTGTATTATACAGGTGCTTGTTTACAATTTTACATTTAAATTAAAAATAATAAAAAATTATTTTAATTATCAAATATTTTTTTTGAAAAACTATATTATTTATATTTAAAATGGAACTCATCACTTATACGACCAATCACCTTATATTATAAAAAAAGGTATCATATAAATACCTTGTAATGAAATTAATTTAAATAAATTTATTATTTCCAACATTTTTATAGCTAATTTGTTTTAAACTAAAAATATAACTATAATTAATTATTTCTTTTGTATGTACAATATAGATGTCATATCGAAGCTCATCAAAGATATGATCATTTGATATATTATATACAACAAAACTAATAATAATTAAAAAAATTATTAAATTGTAAATATAATTATTAATCAAGTTAATGATTTTTTTTTTATAATTTTAAATGAAATATGAGAAAAGGTAAAGATTGTGAAAAAATTATGCCTTATAAATCACTTCTAGAATTGAAATAATATTAGAACAAAATTAATGCACTTAATTGATCATTATTATCCAGTATATTTATGAATATTTTAGTCTTAGTTATTTTTGTATTGGAAGTAAATTAAAATCCATCTAAGTCAAATAACAAAGCATGAAAATTTGTCACGTAAGATCCCGAAGCATGCGAGTCTGCCTTAGACTAGCACATTTTACGGTGTCCATGCAGATCCTCTGGAATGGAGTCCCAAGCGACACATTCTATCCGTCTAGGGGAGTGCGACAAGGTGACCCTATCTCTCCATACCTTTTTGTCCTTTGCATTGAAAGACTAGCGCATGGAATCCAGAGTGCCGTAAGCGCCGGCCAATGGAAGCCGCTAAGTATAGGGCGTGGCCACGTTCAAGTCCCATATTTGCTGTTCGCGGATGATCTACTTCTCTTTCTGGAGGCATCAACAGACCAGGTGCATACTCTAAAGAGGGTTCTCAATGACTTCTGTCAACAGTCCGAGCTGCGGGTGAGTGAGGCCAACACTAACATCTTCTTCTCGAAGAATGTTCCCTTAAACAAGCAACATGCTCTCTCGAACCTAATGGGGTTCAATATAGTGGAAGACCTTGGCAACTATTTGGTTGTCCAACTTGTACACGGCCGAATCAATGGCCAAACGTATGAGAAGTTAATTGAAAAGGCAGATGCGCAGCTATCTGGGTAGAAAGCGGCTTCTTTGTCTATGGATGGACGTGCGGTCTTGGCTCAAGCTGTTGTCAACGCTCTTCCGTACTATACCATGCAATCGGTACACTTGCCTAACACCATTTGCGCGGGGCTGGAGAAACATATCAGACGTTCCATTTGGGGGGTTCCGATGACAAAAGGAAGCTTAGCCTTGTTAAATGGGAGGAGGTTTGCTTGCTGAAAGATCACGGAGGACTGGGCATCAAACAACAACGGTTGATGAATTAGGCTTTGCTAATGAAGCTCGGCTGAAAATTCCTCACAAACCAGAATACATTATGGGTGCAAATTTTGAAAGCTAAATACGGGAACAATCCCTTTGATGCAATAGCTGGCCGTAGGAAACCAAACTCGGGGACTGTAACATCTGTTCACAAAATCTGGAAGCATGTCGTTAGCAGCTCACGCTGGGCTGTACGTAATGGCGAGACGGTTAAGTTTTGGATCGATAAATGGCAACAATCAGATACCATCCTGCATAACGTCACGTTGGACGGGGTCCCAATAGACCTGCTCGATAAAAACGTCTGGTTTTTTGCATCAGAGGGGGGCACATGGCGCTAGGAGCTTTTCTCCCACCTGGTGCCGACGTCCATCTTGTTACAAATAACGGCAGTCCCGTCGCCAAGAGAGGAGCTCGGTTGTGACCAGTTATATACAGAGGACCCTCGGCCACCGACAAGTTCACTACGCGATCCGCATATGACTTCTTGGACGTTGGGGGTGTATCGATGCCGTCCCAGGACCTTTATGGCGGGCTGTCTAAAAGTGGTCGGGCCCCCAACCGATACGTAACTTCATTTAGATCTTAGCGAAGAATCTCTTACTCACCAATGTTGAACGAAAAAGACGACACTTGACTTCCGTGGCACTTTGCGAGACATGAAGTCATGCCGAGGAGTCCATTTTACATGTGAAATTTGATACTCGTACACCAAGTATCCAGAATTGCGAACAGTTTAATCAAATATAATTAAAAGAAGATTCAAATAAATGTGGAAGCAGTTTCACTGAAAATTGAACCTTCAGGACAACGTCCCACTCTCCCTTCGGATCTATTTCATTAATGCAAACATCACTAACACTCTTAAAGGGTTTACAGTATAGACTTCCTCTACACTCTACTCGAACAATGATTCACACTATTACTTATCCGACCGCAAATCCCTTGTGGCTTTTCTAGTTTGAATCTCTCAAACTCTATCAGAATGAACCTCCGAACACTCTGCTCAATATTTCACAAATAAAATGCCCAGTTTCGCTCACTTCACTTGATACATAAATGAAAAAAAAAAATAATCAAAGATGAATAGTGAACATGCAATCCCTGATTTTTCCAGAAAAATAATCAAAGATAAAAAACTCAGCTTTTCTCTCCGTTCAATCTGCCTTTTATCTTCTTTCTTTGCGTCGTAAGTCTTCCTCTTGCTTTCCCTCTAAGACAAGTTCATGTATGGTAAGTCTCTTTTCTTTGTCCCACTTCTTCAATCAACATGCTGTATATAAGGAAGGAGAATCATGCCATCCTTGCATTAAACCTGCCATAATAAACACAAATTATCAATACGCAACACCAATTAAAAAATATATTTATGCGATCAAATAAACTTCCCTTAATTATGCTTGTGTTTGACTGCATCATGGGAACTCTATAAGATTTGTCGATTTACTGCCAATCTTCAAAACTTATAATCTCCCCCTTTGGCAGATAAATCGAAAACGATTTCCTTGAACCTCCAAGAAAAAAAGATATATCCTGCAACATATATACTAACCCTAAGAATAATTATCTCATCACATAAGTGTTGTTCATATGAACAACTCGAATATCTGAATACCTGAATAAGAGCAAAATAGTTCACAGAATACTACTAAAAAGTTCAACGGACGCAAGCAGAAAGAAAATAGAATAGTTCAAATAACCCACTCACAAATCAAATAGTTTTTAACAAAACACATTTAAATGTCCAGGCGAAAGGGCTAGGCAGACCCTTCATCCTCAGTCTCCTCGGCAGAACCTTCTTCATAACCATCCTCAGTCTCTTCCTCAGTAGCTGCATCTTCTTCTTCAATCTCCGCAGATGAACCTTCCTCATCATCCTCTACATCAGAACCTTCCTTAGATTTAGGAACCTTCTCATTATCTTTTGCAGCAACAACACCAACTTTCTTTTTTTCTTTGGCCGAGGCAGTAACGACCTTAGATTTATCTCCCTTAGTCGCAACTGGTACTTTTTTATTCACAACCTTTCCAGCAGCAGCATCCTTCTTTATTTCCCCCTTTTTTGATTTAGATACCAAAGGAGCCCGTGACTTCAATGCACCCAACACTTCCTTATAGTACCTTCGTTGATCAGTAAGTTTCTTCTCAAGCCCAAACAGAACTGCTACCTGTTGGTTCAGAAACCCGCGCAGTTGGATAGGAACTTCAGAGGCCTTCACAACAGACGGTCGAGAAGGAGCAGACTTCACACCAGCTAGGGCAAGTGACTTGAGGGTAGGAGAAAAGTTTTCACCCACACGTGGGTCCATTTTGACACCAACTTTGAAGAGAATAGAACAAATAGTGGACGAATAGAGAAACAGTTTGTGGGGCTTGGAGATTTCAGCAAAAGGTACCAAAGTATCAAAGATAACAGACCCAATGTAGAATGGAACTACATGAAGAATGCGATAGATGACTCGTGCCTGGGTAGGGGTCACAAACTATTTGTGAGAAGTGGGTGTCCAGTTCAATGCCCCTATTTTCTGTAAAGCATTTGCCGGCGGGCTGAGACTCTTGACAAAGAGTCCAAGAGCAAGCCACTTATTCAACTTACTACCAGTAAAAGTGTGGGCAACCTCATCGAGGTCATCAGTGAGATGAGAGAGAGAGAGAGAGAGAGAGAGAGAGAGAGAGACAGAGAGGAACTTTAGCCAATCCAAGCACAGAGTTTATGACAGACGGAGAGAATACAATGATACTATTTCGCACAAACACCTTTTGAAACTTCATGGAAATGGGGTCAGAAACAGACGTAGACAAGTTCGAATAGAATTCACCAACAAGTTGAGGACAATATTTACCAACAGAAGTAACAGAACCTTCAAGACCAACCGTTTTCAAGAGTTCGAGTAAACCAAGTTGTTCAAAGTACTCACTAACAATCGTCCTTTCAGGATGAAATTTCATTTGAAAGAATATACTGGAAAAGCGAGTCTCAGACATAAGAGAGTAAAATTGAAGGGAAAATGCATTACTAATAGCAAGAGGACTATTAGGCCCGTCACCTTCAGTATCATCGACGGTTTTCTTTCGTACAACAAAGGATACTTTCTTGACAACAACAAGGTCGTTGTCGGATTTTTTAGGCTCGGCAAGTAATTAGCAATTTCTTTCTCTGTAGAGTCAGCATCAGAATCTAGAGATGACTCTCCACCGGACTTTGAGACAGAAGCAATAGTAGTAGGAGGTTCAGGTACACTAATGGCCTTCTTTTCCTTTTTCGGTTTTTCTCCAGAAAGTGTTGGTACCTTATTGCGCTTCTCTGGAGATTTCGCGGCGGAAGGAGACCCTTTTCCACCTTTCTTGCTGGTACCTACAACGTCGGGTTGAACAACTTTGGTTGTATAGGACTTCTTAGGGCTTGGTCAAACCCTAGGTGCGACCGGTTCAGAGGGTTGAACTTTTTCGGTTGCCATATCAGAGGGAGTCGGATTTAGTGGAGTTTCAATACTTTGGCTTTGACGAGTTGAACGCCGAGAGGGTTGAGGAATATTCTTCTTCGACTTTACGTTTCTCTGTTTGGATTTAGGAATTGTTTCGAAAGAGAGAGCTTCACACAGGTAAGGTAGGTTAGATGAGTTTTTGGATAGAAGAGAGAAATCAGAGATGATTGATATGAGAGAGAAGAAAGAAGATGATATGATAGATATAGGGAAAATATATTACGGTTACCTAGGCAGGTTAAGAGACGGTTTAGCTTTTTCAATTTGAAATTCAAAACTTGCCCAACACTTCATGCATTGGAATAAAACTGTTCCCTCCAAAATCAAATCTTCACTTACCATAAATCTCAACATAAGTTACCATATATATGCGACATGAAGTTTTATGAAGAATCACGGTCAGAATATTGTACCAAAAATAAATTTAGCACTAATTTGAAACTCAATCAATCATAAATTTTTATGCACATGCCTAGATAAAATATTTATCATACAATACCCAAGATACTTCCAATCATGCAGTATCGAGATATACACTAACCGATTAATCCACGAATCTTTCTTAATCAATTTTTAAAGAGCTCGACACTAATATAGATATATACAAATGCAACTGGCGCTTATGCATAGATATTATATAGCACACATTCCTAAAGATTTCTTTAGTGACAAAAAGCGTTTTGAATCAAGTGCTTTTGTAAAAATGTCAGCAAGCTGATCTTCTATAGATACATGATCCAACACAATAACTCCATCTTTCACCAAATTACGAATAAAATGACAGTGAATGTTTCATATGTTTGGTACGAAAATGTTGGACTGGATTTTTCGAAATATTTATTGCATTAGTGTTGTCACAGAAAAGTTGAGCCGAATGAACTTTCGTACCATACTCAGAGACACTTTGTTTCATCCAGACCAATTGTGAGCAATAGCTCCCAGCCGCGATGTACTCGGCTTCAGCAGTGGAGAGTGAGATGCAGTTTTGCTTCTTACAGAACCAAGACACCAGATTTGCTCCTATATAGAAACATCCGCCCGAACTACTTTTCATATCATCAAGTTCCAGCCCAGTTAGTGTCGCAATAACCTGCAAGATGTAGGTTCGTATCAGCAGAGTAAAATAATCCATAGTCAGATGTACCTCCCACATATTTGATGATGTTCTTGACTGTCTTCATGTGTGATTCTTTGGGAGCGGACATACCTGGCACAAAGTCCAACACTAAAACAAATGTCAGGTCTACTAGCAGTAAGATATAGATGACTACTAATCATACTTCTGTAAAAAGTTTGATCAACAACTGTACCTTCATCATCCTTAGACATTTTCACATGTGTGCCCATGGGAGTTTGAGTATTTTTAGCATTTTCAAAACCAAACTTTTTAACAAGGTTTTTTGCATATTTACTTTGATGCAAGAAGATACCATCTTTACCTTGTTTTACCTGAAGCCCAAGGAAGTATGAAAGTTCACCTATCAGACCCATCTCAAATTCAGATGACAGTAGCTTGACAAAGCGATTGACCAGCTTCTTGAAAGTTGATCCAAAAATGATGTCGTCCACATAGATTTGAACTGCTAACAAATCTTCATTTGTTCGGAGAGCAAAGAATGTCTGGTCTACTCCCCCTCTCTTGAATCCGTTCTCCAGAAGGTACATAGTAAGATGTTCATACCACGCACAAGGTGCTTGTTTTAGTCCGTACAAGGCCTTCTTCAGCCTGTAAACATGATTAGGATTCTTGGGATCCTTGAACCCTTCCGGCTGCTTTACGTACGCTTCTTCATGCTGAATGCCATTTAGAAAGGCTAACTTCACGTCCATCTGATAGACAATTAACTTCATTAAACACACAATTGATAAAAATATACGTATCGATTCAAGTCTTGCGACAGGGGCGAAGGTTTCATCAAAGTCAACCCCTTGAGTCTGAGTGTAGCCTTGTGAAACTAATCTTGCCTTTGCGTGTCACATTCCCAAACTCATCACTTTTTTTCTAGAAGATCCACTTAGTACCGATAACATTTTCTGATGAAGGTTCAGGAAATAGCTCCCAGACATCATTTCTAGTGAACTGCTCCAGTTCCTCTTACATGGCTGATATCCAACACTCATTCTTCAAGGCTTCTTTAGCTTTATTAGGTTCAATAAACGAGGTGTAGCACGCAAAGTGAGAAACACCCATGAGTTTTTTAACTGAGTTCTTTGAATTTCTGGTTACCCTCTCATTGAGATCACCAATTACCAATTCAGATGGATGATCTTTCTGAACCTTCAGGGGTGGATCACGCTTTGGTTGTGCTGGACTTCCACGTGTAGCAGGTATAGTGTACTCAGTCAGATTTTCTTGAGACCCCTCAACTTCATCTGAACGTTCAGTATCCTTACATTCTACAGGGCTGTTAATATCTTGAGTATCCTGCACACTCACATCATTTTCACAAGGATTAAAAGACACTGATGAACCAACATGGGAGGATTTTTCATCAAAGGTCGCATTCATAGATTCTATCACAGTGGAGGTACTTGTGTTGTAAACATAGTATGCTCGACTGTTGTTAGAATATCCAAGAAAGAACCCTACATCACATTTAGCATCAAATTTCTCAAGTTGTTAACGATTATTATAAATATAGCATTTACATCCAAAAACATGCAGATAACCAAGGTTAGGGCTTTTACCTTTCCAGATTTCATAGGTACACCATATTGACGAGATTCAGGCCGTGTTAATTGCCTCTGCCCACCACATATAAGAGATTTTCTTGGAGTTCAACATAACCCTGACCATCTCTTGAAGAGTTCAGTTCTTCCTCTCAACAACTCCATTATGCTTTGGAGTCTTAGGGGCAGAAAACTCATGAAGAATGAGAGTCACAAAAATTTGCAAACTCAATATTTTCAAACTCTCGCCCATGATCACTTTGAATGCTGATTATGGAAAACCCTTTTTATTTTGAAGTTTCAGACAAAGTGACTTAAAAGCAGAGAAGGTGTCATATTTCTCACGCAAGTAATCAACCCACGTATATCGAGAGAAATCATCTACACACACAAAGATATATTTTTTTACCTTGATAGTTTTCAACCTGTATTGGACCCATCAGATCCATGTGAAGTAGTTCCAGAATTTACCTTGAAGCAACGTGGTTCAGTGCTTTATGAGGTGCTCGAGTTTGCTTACCCAGTTGACATGGTTCGCAGATCGAATGTTCCTTCATCGAGATTTTCAGAACACCACGGACAACACCTGAAATAGATAATTTGACCAAGTGAGAGTATCCAATATGACCCCAAGCGTTGATGCCAGATTCAGATTCACTAACATTTGCTTGAAGGCATTTTTCATTAAAGTCAACAATATAGCAATTGTCAGTTGAACGGGAACCGGTAAGCACACATGTACCTTCATTTTTCTTCACATAACACTTATCACGTGAGAAACTGACACTTAGACCTTGGTCATACAGTTGACTCACACTCAAGAGATTTGCTTTCAAGTCTCTACGAGTAACACATCATCTAATTCAGGTAAACCACCCTAGTTTAAGCAACTTGTTCCAATTACTTTATTTCTCACACCATCACCAAAAGTGACTTCCCCATTTGAACCAGTTTTGATATTCAACAAGTATGCTGGTTCACCAGTCATATGCCTTGAACACCCACTATCATGATACCACTTCCCTTTAAGTGAGGTTCTAAGGGACAATACTGACGCAAGACATTTAAAAGTATTTTTTGCAACCCATACTTGCCGATTTTTAAGGATTTTTTGTAAGGAATTCACGTCACGAACATTCACAGGTACACCGGTGCGAGTCCAGTTATAGACGTTACCAGAACAAATGTCATGCTGCATCTTATAGCATTTGGGTCTGATGTGACTGGTTATTCCACAGTAATGACAAATGGGAACAAAATTACGAGGGGATCTACTTACAGATTCCTGAACAGTTACATGAACCTTCACAGTAGGTTTAGATGGAGAAGATTTACTTACAGTGCTTTTTACAAACCTGCCAAACAAGTTGCGAAAAGGTTTTCCATGAAGACTTGTACATTCAATACCAGACTTGTCAGATAATCCATGCCCTGGATGATTGTTCTTGACTGTACCTTCAGAAGAACGAATAGGTTTGTCAACTTTGCCGGTATATCCCAGTCCTGTGAGGTCACCATATTGTCTTCCCATGGAAAAGAGTTCATTAAATCCGCTTTTCCCTTGTTCAGTTTTCGAACGGCCTTAGTAGTACGTTCCATCTCAGCCGACTAACATACAGTTTACTCTGCATGCTCGAGTATTCGTTTATGAGTCGGCTAACTTCACTCTTGAGCTTTAATATTTCCTTGTTCCGATCAACGAGGAGATTCCGAGTTGAGAATAGTTCAGCCCTCAAGCATTCAATGGTTTGAGTCTTTTCCAACCTATCTTGTTTAGCAAGTTTGACATTACCTTCAAGAATTGAAGTTCGAGCCTTTGCAGTATCTAATTCACACTCTTTCTCAACCATGAAGGAAGAGGAAGCATGTTCTCTCAGCAGTTTATTTGCTCTTGTCAGTCTATATACTTCACTCTGAAGCTTCTTCATGGCTTCAGATGCATGTGCACATTTCTCCATGGCTAGAAAGTGTACAGGATCAACACACAAGTTTTGGTCTGCTTCATCATCATATATTTCAGCCTCTCTCATGCTTTCTTCAAACTTGGTTGGAACATGCGATGTGGTGAGACACATGAACTTCTTAACAGATGAGTGGATCGCCATATTACTAGTGTGCGATGGAGGTTCGTTTGTGCCCTCGTCATCTTAATCTTCCCATGTTGCCTTCAGAGACTTGTTCTTCTTCTTAATGTTAGCACACTCATACTGAAAGTACCCAAAACCATGACACTCCCTGCATTGGTCCTTTTCAACTCGTTGAGAGTCAAGTTTCGAAAAATGTGTACTATTATTCTTGTCTTGAAATGCATTCTTGCTGGAATTGCTCCCTTTCTTCCCAAAAAACTTATTCTTGTACAGCCTTTGACTCATTTTTCCATAATTTCTCGCAATCAGTGCGAGGGCCTCTTTCAGCTCGCTATCGTCCATCGTCGAACCTTCATCATCATCGCTATCTTCTTTTTCCTCAACTACAGCAGCTTTTAGAGCCAGTCCTTTGCTTTTGATTTTGTCATAATTATTGTTGATCTCAAACGTTCTTAGTTCACCAAGGAGTTCATAAACATGCAGAGGTGCAATTCTTTGGAAACTCTCAAGGGCTTTAATTTTCTCTGAAGTTGGGAGCAACTGTTCTCATAATCTTTTGAACTTAACTATTCTCAGAGACTTCTTCTCCCGAATTATGATTTCATCAAATTCAAGAGTCACCCAATGAAGTCTGGACGCTTTGACAGTCGTTGCAAATTGACGTTGTAGGATCCGCCAAGCATATTTTGCAGTCTTGCATTGAACTATCATCTTGTATCTTGTCTGATCCACTGCCATCATGATTGTATACAAGGCACGATAGTTGGCTTCTTCTTGAAGCTTCTTAGTATCTGTCCAAGTATCTTTTGGTTTAAGTACCGTAGCCGTCGTAGCTTATTTTCCTTGATCTGGTGCTTTTGCCATGACAGGATGCTCCCCCATTTTTCAACACTTTCCCACGCAACTCTTTCCAAGCGATCTTAGGAAAATGGTCATCATAGATTTGGAATGAATAGTTGGAACCATCCAATTGCGGAGGCCTAGACATCGATCCACTTTCTTGATTCATGATTGCCCAGTAACACAAGTCCTTAGATCTTTCGTAATCCAAACAAAAACCCGCTCTGGTGGCAATTGAATACTTGTACACCAAGTATCCAGAGTTGCGAACAATTTAATCAAACATAATTAAAAAAAGATTCAAATAAATGCGGAAGCAGTTTCACTGAATATTGAACCTTCAGGAGAGCCTCCCACTCTCCCTTCGTATCTCTTTCATTAATGCAAACATCACTAACACTCTTCAAGGGATTACAATATATACTCCCTCTACACTCTACTTGAACAGTGATTCGCACTACACTTATCCGACCACAAATCCCTTGTGGCTTCTCTAGTTTGAATCCCTCAAACTCTATCAGAATGAACTTCCGAACACTCTGCTCAATTTCTCACAAGTACAATGCCCAGTTTCTCTCACTTCACTTGATACATAAAGGAAAAACAAAATAATCAGAGATGAACAGCGAACATGCAATCTCTGAGTTGTCCTGAAAAAATAATCAAAGATAAAAAAGTCAGCTTTTCTCTCTGTTCAATCTGCCTTTTATCTTCTTTCTTTGTATGGTAAGTCTTCCTCTTACTTCCCTCCAAGACACGTTCAAGTATGGTAAGTCTCTTTTCCTTGTCCCACTTCTTCAATCAACATGTTGCATATAAGGAAGGAGAATCCTGTAATCCTTCCATTAAACCTGCCATAATAAACACATATTATCAATACACAACACCAACTAAAAAATATACTTATGAGAACAAATCAACTTCCCTTAATTATGCTTGTGTTTGACTGAATCCTGGAAACTCAAAAAAGTTTGTCGATTTACTGCCAATCTTCAAACATTACAATATGTGTGTCGAGAGTGTCCTATGGCGGCTGAGATTTAGAGACACCTCTTACCAAGCACGGCACATAGCGAGTTCTTCCCTTCAAACTTGGAGACATGGCTGCGTACAAATTTGGTGTTCCCGTTGACTTTTGGAGGCATTAACTGGGCGCGAACTTTTGGCGTGGTCGTGTAGAAATTATGGGGCTGGCGGAACGAGTTAATCTTCCAGGGGAAGAAACTGTTAATGTTATATACTGAAAAGTTGGCTTTGGAAGATATTACACTTTTACCCTTTATGAATGAGAAACATGTTAGATTAAACATGTTCCACACTCTATTGTTTTGCATTGGATAGTGTGGGTCGTCATCGGGCGAACCAAAAATCATACTATCAGTTACTCGTGAAACAAGAATTAATGGTTCACAACCTAGATGGGACATGAACACCCCCATCGTGAACGGTTGTAGTGTCAACTACACTTTGTCTTGACTGATTAGTTGCACTAGTACATTTATGTATTGAACATAATCCAAGAGAGGAGCAGTTCTTTTTATACTGATCGTCGTAAACGAACTAGCCTCGGTTAATTACTGCGTTCTCTTAACCCGTAAGATATTAAACAGACATATATGTGTAGTACTTATTACGACATAATTTCAAAATTGGTCCTATAATTTGGCCACTTTCCAAAAAACCACACCGCCATTGGCCACTTTCAAACTTGGTCCTATAATTTGAGATTTTAATCAAATTTGGTCCTTTTTATCCAGAATATGGATTAAAATGAGATTACAAAAGGACCAAAATGTCAAATTATAGGACCAAATTTGATTAGAAAAGGACCAAATTTGATTAAATGGACAATTTATAGGACCAAGAATGAAAGTAGCCAATGGCGGGGTGGTTTTTTGGAAAGTGGCCAAATTATAGGACCAATTTTAAAATTATGCCTACTTATTACTTTGATTCACATGGGTGAGGCTTAGTGAACTGGGCCAATAGAACCGCTGTCTTGGGTAATATTTTTGCATGTAGGATGGGCTGTTAGGATATTTACGGTCACCATGTGCGTTAGTTTGATGATGTCCCCAGAGTGAGTTCATGAAAGATTATATGTTAAACCTTGCAGGTGGATTAAATTTTGGCATATTAATAATGTAATGAACGAGCGCTAGCTTCGGTGAAATAATAATAATTTAATTAATTCTTGATTGTCAGTAATTGAATTAATTAATGGACATTATATCTTAAACATGGAGAGATAAGTCGAGTAATTATTATTGGAGTCTCAATTGTAAATTAGGCTAGGAAAAGGGAGTGCAATAATATTATGTTGGTAGCCCATTTAATATTATTTAATTAATTAAAATAAGTGGCTTGGTCCACAAGTATTTTAATTAATTAAGGAGCCTTCCCCTAATCTCCCAAGGGTCCCTACTGTAGCTCTATATATATATCATTAAGCTCATGGGAAGATAAGAGAATTACAAAACTCGTGAAACACGTCCCACGCCATCTTCTCTCTCTCAATTCTCATTCGAGCTTTATCTTCTTCTTCTTGTTACACCGGTACAAGATTAAGAGTTGTTTGAGATATATAGTAGAAGATCTGTAGGTAAACTGAGACGAAATATATTTTGTCGTACAGAACTAATCGGAGGTCCGATCAAGACGTGCAGCATACCCAGATGTCAGTCTCGATGAGAGCTTTCCAACGCTGCTGAGATCACCGCCATCTGATGCCGCACGCGCCCTCACGTGCCACCGGAAGTTTCCAGGACTGCAAGCTTATCTTCATTCGTTTGCACCCGTTTGATCTAGTTTTTGGTCCGATCTTGTTCGTGAAACCCTAAGACGCGATTTGCAGTCAACCTTGCATTGGTGTGCTGTGTATGGCCATCCAAAAGATCAGCCAGATCGCCATAAATTTTAAGACGTAAGTTCTCTGCGCAAACCTTTAGATCCGTTGTGCATAGGTTTACGTTTTGCTATTGAATTTGTGATTTGTGCATAACGAGATCCTCATAGATCCCAACAGAAACGTGACGTAGCAGGAAGGGTGCTTGAAATAGTCGCATATTTTGAGGGCATGGTGAGCGTGATTGATGGTGCCCACAAGCTTGGGAAACACCCCAGTCGGGATGGGTCAAAATAAACTCCGACGGCTCCTTTACTTTGTCGACCGGAATGGGGCGTGCGGGAGGTCTGGTATGCGACGACCAAGGGCATTAGCTTGGTGGCTTCACAATGAACATAGTCACCTGCTCAATCATGGCTGCGGAACTATAGAGCTTTAACCGAGGTTTATCTCTTGCATGAGAATTGAGGTTTGGGCACGTGGAAGCCGAAGTGGACAATGCCAGTGTCGTGGCATTTGCTAACGCTCTCGATGATGTCTCGGGAGTACACATAGGATTAGTGTCGGGGATCAAGGAGCTTCTGAGTCAACCATGGGAGGTGAAGATGAAACACGTATTCCGTGAGGCGAATTATGCGGCCGACTTCCTGGCCTCTTTTGCTGCAGAAGGTCATTTGGGGTACCAGTATTTCAACGACCCGTCGGAGGACATACATCAATGGCTACAACATGATCTTAATGGCATGGACTACCCCCACACTGTCTACACCGTAACTCACCAGACGTCTGGCCTTTTCCTTTGTACCAGAAAAAAAAAAACAGAAAAAAAACTATGGGTACAAGTTAACAACCTCCCTCTTAATTGGCTTAGCTCTGAGGTAGGGGTGAAAACAAGAAACATTTTCGAAAAAACAAAAAAAAAAAAAAAAATGTTGTTGTGAGAAAAGCAAGGGGGGGTGGTTTCCTGATATTATTGGTGACAATTGATGTAACAACAGCTTAGCCTAGATGTGTGCATATGAAGTTGAATAATCAGCAGGATATGGTCAGCTTTTAGTATGAAAAAAATGGTAAACTTATGTTTCTACTGTGGTGTAATTCCGCACTTGGATAGACACTATGAGAAGAGGATTGAAGATATAGAGAATGTAAGGATAAATGAGGGGCAAATGTGGAATGGCATGGAGGGAAGATTTGGATCAAGGGTTTCTACATCCTGCATGCCTGCAACTCAATCTACAGAATCACCACCTATCTCAACCAATCCTCCTCATGAACCATCTTACAGAGAGAACACTTTATTCTCATTAAGGACTATAAATTCTCTAAATCAGTCAACTGAGTTAAAGATAAAGGCAATAGAAGAAAGAGAAATGATGGATACTCTGATGGAGCTGGTGGAACAAGAAGAAATGCTAAGAGGTATAGAGACTAGTGAGATGCCTCAAGGCATAGTACAAATTGTTATAGAGGGAAAGTAGTTAGAGAAGGCTGTTGTAGTGGTTGATGATACAGTTTAAGGGGCAATGGAATCCAAAGAAGAGCAAACTAAGGACAATCGAGCAGTTCTTAGAGTAGTAACTCTGGAGGCTGAGCAATCACACAAAACAAAAGGAATGGAAGAGAAACTATTATCAAGTAAAGAGACCGGCCAGAACCAAGAGTCAAGCAGAAAGGCAAAAGGTCAACAAGACAATGAAAAATGTTTAGATAACATAGAAAACTTTGGGTGAAGAAAACAAACTGACCAGCCAGAAGACTAAAGGAAAAGGCTTAAAGGGGAATGCAAAGAGGTGGAGGTGGCCACCGTTTTCTCCACGGTTCCCGGAACTTATGTCATACCCCTTGAATGCTTTGAGCTACTGAGAGCAAAATCAGTATCTCTATCTGAACCTAGAAACTCATTTGCTCTAAGTCAACCCCGCAACTCCATCCGTCATTGTCATGTAGCAGGTCTTGTTTGATTTTGTTGCAGAGGTTGAGTTATCTTAATCTCTTGAGTTAGTCTACTGGCCCTTGCCTTATTGCGTTTATGCAGCCTATATTATCACCTCTTGCGGCCCATTCCGTTCCCCCAGCAATCTCACATCACAACCCTCAATAAAGATCATGGTGTGTAATTGTAGAGGCTTGGGCGGACCCTCTACAGTTTCCCAATTGAAGAAATCTACTGTTAAAATATGTTGTAAAAGCTTGACTTTCAGATGTTGACAATTCCATTTGATCTGGTAGTCATGTTTTAGTCAAAGTATTTTTGTCTGCAGTTTATTAATTTATGCAGTCATAACTCAATTATTTTACATTGTAGATAGTATGGTTCATCGTGTCAAATAGAAAGATCATATTCCTTGTAAGATATAAACTAATTGTTCACTGTCTATACAGACAATGAGACACCTGTTGGAAAAAGACTGTAGTGTAAGTCTTGATTTGGTTGATCTTTGACTGATGGATTACACTAGTACTTATGATAAGTATTGAAGAGGACCGCAAAAGGATAGGATTATAAGATTTACTGATTGCAGTTATAATTTAGACTTCGGTAATTGATGCGTAATCTTAATACATAAGATAATATAAAACGGGCACATATATTCGTTGCTTATTTATCTGATTTACCATGGGTGATTCCTATTTAGCTACGATAACATACGTCTTTGTGGTACTTTGGTAAATGAGAGTGTTTATATGATATGATGTGCTATTATAAATTATTTACGGTTACTATGTCCCAGTGTCTTGGGTTGATGACGTTCTCGAAATGAGCTCAGGAAGGAATATTATGTGAAGCCCTGCAGGCGGATGTGTATCCGATATAATGATTAAGGATCTGTGTGGTACTAGTTTCGGAAATGGATAAGAAGTTGATTAGTTATTTTGTCAGTAATTTAATTAATCAATAGATATTATATCTTAAACATGAGGAGATAAATCGACTAATTAGATTAATATTTATTAATCAAGTGGAAGTTCGAATTTATTGAATAAATTGGAGCTAAATGGGGAGAACAATAATATTAATAGAATGTTTAAATATTTAATTCTATTTAGGAATTAAGAATTAATTATATTCCATAATTAAGATTTCATAAAAAGAGGAACTTCCTTCTAGAATATTACCCCATGTTTTAAATACCGGTTCGTACCGGCCGGTATTACCGGTAATACCGGATACCGGTGGTCCGACCGGTACATTTACACTCAAAATACCGTTTTGGCCAAAATACCGGTTTCATACCGGAAAATACCGGTTTTACAGGCAAATACCGGCCAAAATACCAGTCAAAATACCGGTTTATGCTATTTTTTTTTAAAAAAAAAATATTTTTAATAGATTTTTATTATTTTATTTATATAAATTGAAATTTCTACACTTAACTTTAATATGTATTGTTATTAGATGTTAATTTATTTTAATATTAATTAAAGTTAGTTTTGTATATTATTTATATAATAATAACAAATTAATTTAATATTTATTAAAACCGGTAAAATAGACGGTAATACCGGTCATACCGGTAATACCGCATACCGGTCGCTACACCGGTATGACGACCGGTACGGTTTTTAAAACATGGATATTACCCATAGTTATGAGACTAGGGAGTATTCTAGAAGCTAATTAGGGTTAATTAATAGGAATATTATTGTAACGCCCGGAATATTATTTATTATTTATGGAGCTCGACTTTATTTTTCATAAATATTAAGTTTCCTAATTTGATGCATTTATTGTTATTAATTGCATTAAATTGAATAATGAGTATTAAGTCTAATCCATGGAAAATTCATTCGATTTTTAATTATTAAAATCGGATTTATTTAGCTCAAGTATCGGTTATATTTTTAAAACCGAGCCTTGGATAAATCAAAAATTTATTTAAGCGGACCGAAGCCGAATAATTAATTTATTCGGGCCTAATCAATTTAGAGCGAGTCCAAATATTTTAGCCGGTCCATTTAAGTTAATCGAACCTATGTTCGATTTTATTTCGGCCCATTTCTATTATTCGAGCCCAAGTTCGATTTTATTTAAGTCCATTTAAAAATCGATCCTATAGTCGATTTTAAATTCGAGCCTAATTATTTTAGTAAAGTAGACCGACTAATTTATCTAGTCCAAGTTCCAATCGACTTATTTTAGCGGAGCATTTAAAATTTCCTAAGTCTGTGTTCGGTTTAATCGATCCCATGTGTTAGAATTTTACAAGCCCAATTTTGAGCCCAATAGCAGGCAAACCCTAAGTTTTCTATACACTACTATATATATAACATCATCTCCCAACACAACAACACAAAAAAACCCTAGTTTCACGGTTCATCATCATCTACCTCCCATTTTCAAGATCCAAAGCCAAAATCACCTCCCTTCATCATTTTCTTCTCAAAATCCAGCGAGCTTCACGGATTCCGGCGAGTTTCCGGCGAAACCCGTGACTGGCGACCGCACCTTCGCGCACGCAGCTCAAGCCTTTTGTTTAAAGGCCGTTCGAGCTTTTCTTGGGAGTATGGCGTGGCTGGCAACCCGTAGTCTTGTCCCTGCTCACCATCCGTACGCGCGACCTCAGCCCCGCGTCGTGTCCATAACGACGAGCCCCACACAGAAATGCGTTAACCAACAACGAGCATGTCCCGTATGTCGCGACCATCTCCACCGTCCGTACGTCGTGGCCCTGCCGTGCGTCCAGCGCCAGAACCGAGCCATCCGCGACCAACTGCACCACCCGAATAACACACGCACGCGAACCAGCCGGCTTCACACAGATCCGCGACTCAAATTCGAGTCAAAACACTGAGTCGCTCAAGTTCATCCTCGTCCAGGCCGGTTCAGCCCCGTGCGAGTCTAGGCCTGTGACTAGCGCTCCGAACCCAGTCAAATCCGACTCAGTAGGTCCATTTCTGACTCGGTCAACTCAGTTCCAAGTTGACCCGCTCCGAGTTGACCCACTCTAGCACTTAGAGCCGACTCGGTTCGACCCAACTGACCTGAATCTGCGGCCCACAACCTTAGCTCTGTCCCGATTCGCGTCACCGACCTATTTCCTTAGCTTTTTCGATTTTTCGATCTCCGATTCGAGCCCGATTTTAGGTAAAATGGCTTGAACTCTTCTCCATGAGCTTAGATATGATTATTAAGATGATGTAAAAATGTGAATTTGAGGATTTGAGTGATATTTTATTTATTAGAATTTATCGAGCTTGAAGTGGATTTTTCGAGCTTTTTATAAAAATGCGATAAAAGGATGAAATAAATTTTACAAAATTAGTTGCGTTGTCTTGAGGCTTAAAATGCGGATCAGGAAAATTTTAGAGTTTGTTTGATAGACGAACAGAATTTTTGAATGATTTGACCGGTTGAAGCGATTACTAGTTGAATGTGTTAGGAGTTGAATTGAGTTGCGATATTTTGACCATATACTATGTATATGATGAGAACGTTATGTTTTAAATTTCGTGAATTTTGGATGTCGTTTGATATAGTTAAAAATTGGGACTTTAGTCGATCAAGTGCGATAATTGTAGAAATTAGTCGGTTGTGATTTTATCTGCAGTTGTTGGATGTAAAATCCTTATAAATCACATAGAAATTATGATTTAAGTATCATACTTAAATGAGTTGAGATTCTTGAGAATCAAAAACCCTAGTTTTATCCAGTTCCAATAACCAGGTAAATTCTATATTCGGGCTTAATAGACCGATCCCTAGTACCGTTTAAATAATTTTAGACGTCATAGAATTTATTCTTAACTCGTATCGTCATCCCGCACACGTACTCGACTCTCGTATAACCGTTGGAGCCGAACCACCGAGTGCGTGCCCGTGCACCGAGTCCATCTGATCTACCGTATACATGTCGTTTTCGTTAGTTGTGGTCCAAGCATGCCCATGCGTCAGTGACCGTGGCACCGTTTCAAACTCGTGCATCGGCTAAGCCGTGACAATCGAGTTCGTGTCGGCCCCGAGTTGCCACATCGAACCCGGACCACGGTCAACATTGAGTTTGTGCTCCATGATTTCGGGGTCGATCCCCGTCAACTCCTCTGGGGTGAAGGCAAATATGTCCCTGAACTCTTTCAACAACTCGATAAGTTGCTTCCTCAACTCATCTTCCAACTCCTTCCCGACCTTGGTGGTTTGATCCTCCCTTTCTTCGATCTGTATTTCCATTAATTCCCCATGTGGCTTCAGGTCGCTTCCCCTCATCCTTTTCTCACCCGACATAGGCTTCTTTCCTTTTTTTACTGCTGCTCGTTGGTTGGTTTTACTGCTATCTAGTAGCAGGTTCTCGAAAATTTCTGATCCCCTCAAGCCTCTCCTACTCAATCTCCGACGGAAAACTTCAACTTCATGTGATAAGTCGACATCACTGCATTGAAAGCGTTGAGCGCTGGTCTCCCCAGTATCACTTTATAGGCCGACTCGACATCCACCACCAAGAATCTTACCATCTTCACCTTTTTCAGGTCGCCCTCCCCCGAGACTACTGCCAGCATGGTTTCTCCGAGGGGTGCAACTCCGGATCCGTTGGAACCAAAGAGCGATGTGTGCAGGGGCGTGAGCTCAATGTCGAGTTCTATCTTTTTGAGGCAGTCGTAAAAAATGACATTCACAGAACTCCCTGTGTCGACAAACACTCTCTGCACCTCGTAGCCTGACACTTGCGCGGTTACCATCAAAGCGTCATTGTGAGGCCTCTCGACGTCCCCCACATCTGTTGGCCCATTCTCGTCGACTTGTTGTATCTCGCTTTTGGCATGTCGACCTCAAGCATATGCCTTCCTCGCTCGATTTGAGTCTCCGTCGGTAGATCCTCCAAATATCATGTGAATTACTCCCCTCTTAGGAGGGAGTTCCTCCTTTTCAGGTAATCTCGCTCTCTTGCGGAGGCTTTTGCTTCTTTTTCTCCTCCTACTCGATCTCTCCCTATCCTTGTATATGAATTCCTTCAAGTGCCTAGCTTTGATCAACTTCTCGATCTCGTTTTTGAGGTGCTTGCAATCGTCTATTTTGTGCCCATAATCTTTGTGAAATCGACAGTACAAGATCTTTTTAGGCTTCACGGGTCCATCCTTTCTCGTCATGGGCCACCTCACCATATTCTCGTGAATCTTATTCTCCATCACCTCGAATATTCTCGCCTGGGGAGCCAATAAGGGCGTATACTCAATTGGTCCCCAACCTCTGGATCGTCCTTCCCCTCTCTCGGCTCACGGGGATCCTCTCTTTTCCCCTGAAGAGTAAGCTTTATTATCTTTCTTCTCATCATGTGTGTCCGTCTTGGTCGCTTTTGCGGCTTGCAAAAAGTCAGCTCTTACTTCCTCCACATTCATGTATTTCGCACATCTTCCCAAGACTTCATCGAAGCTCTTACCAGTTTGTTTCGCCAAAGAATTCCTACATAATCCCGGTAGTAGCCCTCTAGTCAGTCCTCCCGACTTAATCTCCTCCGTTGTCGTGGGAACGTCGACATACACCCGTGTATACCTCGCCACATAGTCTCGCAACGGTTCTCCCTCTTTTTGTTGCATACCAATCAGAGTAAGGTATGACTTCTCCTGGGCTCTGATACTCGCAAACTAATTGAGGAAACTTGAGCTGAATCGTCAAAGTCCCTGATAGCTCCTGGTGGTAATTGGTGAAACCAGTCTTGTGCAGGTCCTCGCAATGTCGTTAAGAAATGTCGATATTGGACAGGATCACTGTAGCGATGCAACACTGTCATGTTCTCGAAACTTCTCAAATGTCTAGATGGGTAAGTAGACCCGTCATACCATATGCTCAACTCCCTAAATCCCTGTAGAAAGTCAGCATCCAAGATATGTTGCGAGAACGGATGTCCACTCGAGCCTGCAAATTACGGACTTGGGCCATCAACTGCTCTAGTGTATCATTCCTCGCCTGCGGGTTGATGGTTTTGATTGAGGACTCCACCTCGTCCGCCCTCCTGCTCTGTCGCTCATTTGATTGGGCCTGCTGCTCCCTTTCGACATGGGGCTGTTTCTCGAACCTGAGTTGCATCTCAACCCTGGGTTGTTGCTCGACCCTGGGTTGGTGCTCGACTTGGGTTGTTTGCATGAGTTGGGCAGCCACCGCCTCTGCAATCATTTTCTACATTTCACTACTTGTGACGGGTAGCGTCTTCCTCGACATGGGATGGTGGTCTCGTTCCCTGCTCTGCCACCCCTCCCAACTGCCTTCCAGCAAACGTCTTCATCGACTCTCGGCCGTCGACTCCCGCACTTAGACCCTGTACTTGGTTAGTTCCTCCTTGCATCAACACTGGAATTTTTACCCCAGGTGGGGTAATGGGTGTTCCTCCTCCATACGCACTCCCGGCGGCGCGTGCCCTCCAAACGGTGGAAAACCAAACATAGGTAATGTCAGTTTGGGACTCGAAATCGGCGCGGGCCTTCTATCTGTCCATGTCCCCCTGAAATCCTCATTCAAGTTCCTCTGCAAGCCTTCCTTCTCAGCCATCTCAAACAGATCAGAACCAAGTGCAAAGCTCTTGCTTCCGTTAAGATCTCTCCACAGACGGCGCCAAATGATGGATCTCCTCCAAGATTTGGAGTAAACCAGTGGTTGAGAGCTCCGATCTGTTCGAATCGCCTCCTAGATCTGGAGTAAACCGGCCCATCTGCCATGTTTGCTTGTGTCATAATCTCCCCTTAGTCATACCTGAGTCAGCTTAAGATTCCGTCTTATCCATTACAGATTCCTGCTTACCCAGCGAATTAGCTCAGATATCCTGAAGTACCTTGAGTCGCCACCTCCTCCCCATCTTAAGGTATAAGAAGTCGACCTCGAGTAGCTAGAGGTCGACTTAGGGTTTGTGAGTATGGAGAAGCTCCATGGCTCGCCCATGGACTGTTCTCGTCTTATAAACAAAGTCGGTTGCAGTCGAGGTCATCTTCCTCGACTTGGACGATTTGTGGGAGTTACCCTTAGCATGTCGATTTCAAGACATCGGATATAGAGGGTTATCTTCACTATTGTGTTCTTGCAAAGTGAGTCGACTCAGGCGTGTCGACCTGAAGATGTCGACTTTACCTACTGTGACGTTATTCAGAGAGTCGACTTAGGCGTGTCGACCTAAAGACGTCAACTTGAGACACGTTGCTCCGGTCCAATTTGTGGGCTACTCGACTTGTCGTCCGGTCGAGTAATTAACTAACTTAAATTGGAATATGATAATATGGCTATATCAATATGAAATGAGCCTTTCTACGTAAACTACAAACTCATTTTTTAACAATTGAAATCGCTTAAGTAAAAATCCTAGCTCCGTTACTGGTTATGACCCACTTATAATCTTTGAATACCTGAAGTTTGATTTTATGTTTCCCTACACAATCAAACACCTTTACATTTTTTGTGAACTGGAATCTTTTGTTATCCCACGCTTGTTACTTAATTGCTTTCTTTATCAGTTGAATGATGAATTTAATTGATTGGTTTGATATATATGTAAGAAAAACAAAAGCTATTGTGGACAAAAGATGGGCCAACTAAGACCGAAAGTTGTGAGTAGCATGTGGTGTAAATTATGACATTCACCTATATTATATACCTTTATGAGAAATGGTATGGTCCCATTACAGAACCATCCCGCCCGGTGTCTAAACCATTAAATCATTTATCTTATACAAACTACATGCGTATCCAACGGTTAAAACTTCCGACGGGATTGTAGCATTTCTCTAGCTTCATATAAGATAAATTCATATAGTGTAGATTTATATGCTTGATTCTAGTTATTGCACAAGTTAAATAGAAAATATGGAAGTTTGTTGTGACCAAAAAAAAAAAAATCAAGTTATTAAATATTGACGTAAATATAATAGGGGTAAATTTTTATGTAAATGAAATGGCACAAATAATAATAAATATTAATGCAAATTATCTTATAAATATTTAAGAGAAAGACAAACGAAAGAACCCTAAGAGAAGACAATAAAACAAGGTACGTAAACAAAAATAACTAAATAACATATGCCTCAGCTTAATTCGTACAAAATATAATAATAATAAAAAAATATATTATAATTTTTGTCTATGGCTGCTGCTTATTGCTCTGTGTGTAGATATAATCAAGATGAGCTTGAAGTGATCTCCTCATGCATTCATCTTCCTCACCTCCACCACATGATGATAAGCTACCTTCTTCTTTTTTTATCTTCTCCACTTCATATTGATCCTAATTTTAAAAAATAAATAAATAAGGGGTTGGCTATGGTGCCGTGCAGGCACCATTCCGTTAATTTAATCTCAGTCATTAAATTTTGTAAAATTGATAAGGACCTTTAGATGTGATAAAAACCTACCAAACTAAAATGATGTGGCAAATGTTCATTGGTTCTGCTAAAATACACAACGGCACTTAAGAATTTTCCAAATAAATAAACAAACATTATAAACCTTAGAAGATAGATGATAAACTTATAGATATTCTAAATTAGATGAATAAAAAATGATTATAAGCTTTGCTCATGAAATATATACCTAAGAAAATATGACCATATAGATTATCAAAACTACATGAGCATATATATAATTAAAGGGCTCACCGTGGAAGGAGTTTCCATGTGAGTCGCCTCGTCGGAAGTCGGGCCGGGCCGGGCTATGGCTCGAGCCAGCATCAAACATAGGAGGAGGAGGAGGAGGGTTACAGTTGTAAGAGAATTGATCCTGGCCATCTTCTTCAATCAATCTTGATCACTTGTGCTTTTTGTGATGAGTGAACAAACTAAAATAAGAGGGACATCAATTTATAGAGTAGTGGTGTTTGGTTCATGATTCTAACAAGGGCAATGATGTCATTTGGATAAGTATGAGGCATTCAAATAAATATAAAAATAAAGAATAGTCTTCATTTTCTCATTTTATGTGTGTGTAGTAAAGGCTGAAAATTATGAGGGTTATTGATGGTGGGGTTGGTTTGGAGATGAAAAGTCATAATAATCTAGAGGCATCAAATATATCAACGTACATAATAATTAAGAAAAGAAAGTATTGGCAAAGAACTCTAAATATATGGCGGGCGTAGCTCCTCCTACTCGAATTATTATGGCAAAATCTTTTGGCACACACACAGAGAGAGAGAGAGAGAGAAAGAGAGAGAGAGAGAGAGAGAGAGAGAGAGAGAGAGAGAGAGAGAGAGAGAGAGAGAGAGAGAGAGAGGGGTGCGATTAGATATGAATTGGACAATAAAAAAATCAATTAAAACTCAAATTTAACTCAATTTTAACTCAACTCCACTATCTCCAATATTTTCAATATAATTAAATAATATCAACTAATCATTGTTACACATCACATCAACTTTAATTCACTATTCATCCACTCACATAATTTTAACTAACCATCACTTCCAATCATTTTCTCCTACTTTTATATCAAATCAACTTTAATTATTTTATTATAAATATTAATTTAATATATCTACTAACAACTAACCATATCACATTTTTTTAAACTTAACTATAGTTAAAAAAACTAGTTTTTTATTAATTGAATTCATATACAATCACCCCCTAAGTGTTTAATTTTTTATAAATGGAGGATGATAGTACCATGTACCTACCTATGCAACACTCTCATAAAAGATTGAAGGTATTACTCGAGCTATAGATAGGGTCATTGGTTATGTAACTTTAATTTGATATATTATATATTTTAAAAATTATTCCAAAGGGTAAATTTGTCAAAAATCATTTAGTATCTTTTCGGGAAGAAAAATTAGTCACTAACTTTACTAATACTTTCGTCTAGGCAACTCTTCTAGGCGCTCGGGCAATTAGGCATTGCCTAGGTGGTCGAAGATTGCAAAAGTTAGTTATGCCTAGGTTGGTTGATTTTTATACATGAAATGTATGATAATTAAAAATATAAATAAATTAAGTAAAGATTAATATAAATTATAAGTACAATATTTTTTAAAATCTTTCTACTTATTCATACTAATTATTATATTTTATAAAATATATTTTGTAAATTATGCATGATTATAAATGTAAATAAAAAAATTAGTATTTTTACGACTTTGCTTAGGCCCCCATCTAATTTATGCCTAAACGCTCTAGGAGCTATGCCTCAGTCTGCCACCTAGTGAGCGCCTAGTGCCTTATAGAACTTTGATAAATAGCAGTAACTAATAAAATCACGTAGTTACTACCCAACAGTGGTTTTTTTTTCGAAACGATAGGTTTATAAACTAAAACACATAATTACAACCGGCTGACAACCGAAATAAGAGCTACTCATGGAGGCCAGCCTAGATGCCACAACACACACTACAACACAAAAAGCAAAATAAAAACTTCCCAAATGAGAATAACACTAACTCCCCACAAGAGAATAACTCTAACTCTTCACAGGAGAATACTACGCTCCTCTAAAGGAGAATAAAACAAAACACAGCTCACAAACAAAACAAACACATCAAACACTAACAAGATACAACAACCAGAAACAGAACACCACAAAACACAAACACAAAACACAACACAAATAAATAAAGGTTAAAGCCCTTCCTACGGCCGGGAACACGCCAAGCAATTTCGACAGTAATACCAATGGCTGACCACACATACGGACCGGAACTCGCCCCAGACCCCAATACTAGAAACTGAAACAAACGCACCTAACTGGAGCTAGACCCTAGAAACTCGACCCGCCCCCGAGCAGCCGACCTCACCCTCAGCTGGAGGAAGCTGAACCAGATCCGCATCGCACCACCATCGCCCCGAGCTCTGACCAAACCATAGGCTAAGACTCGTCGCGCCAGCAGCACCCTCGACCCGCGCACCATGAGCCAAAGAAAAAATAAGGAAAGAGACATACCTCCTCTACTCCGACCGACCCCCACAATCCGGCCGTCAGAGCACCAAACCTTCCCATCAGAAGCACCAGCGTCCTCCACAACCTCGCCACCCAGGAGAATTAACGGGCCACCAGCCCAAAGAGTCACTGAGAAGATGGCGAAACCCCTTGGACCATTCGCCCACCCCGCTGGCTCGAGCAGATGAACAACGACACCACCGAGAGAGAGTCGCGCAGCCATGGGCCAACCGCCGTCGGAACGATCGGCGTCCCGCCGGAGAAGTGCACAGTGGTTGAGTTCGCAAAAAAAGGAAATATGAAGTGCATAGTCAGCTCAACGAGTCTTATGTGGACGTGCATGCTGTAAAAATTTGCCATGTCACCACAAAAACATAAATAAGGTGGGGACACGGAACAAGTTTCATATTTCGAGGCCAAAAAAGTGAACGAAATGGGAAAAAACTTCACTATAAAAAGAAAAAACCCTAAAATACATGCTCATTGAACCAACAATCTTTGTGGAAAATTTCATCAAATGGCCTCCCCTATATACTCACAAAGCAAGAGAAAGTAGAACACGTCTTTGCCTGAGTACTGCACACTACAAGAAAAATGATGAAATTCTAATGGAAAATTTTAGTGGAAATGTATTTCAATAAAATTTTAACTCCAATTCCAATGAATATTCTAATGTTATTATTTCCGTTGAAATTTTCCAATGGATTCCAACAAAATTATTTCATTGGAATGAGTTTTCTACTGTAATTCTTGTTGGATTTTGACGATTCCAACGGTTGAAATATGTGTGAAAGTATATTCTAACGAAATTGCATATTCAACGAAAAAATTCCTACACTAAAAAACTGTTGAAAAAATAGTCGATGGGATCGTCAAATTCCACTAAAATTTCAATGGAAAACTCATTCCAACATAATATTTTTGTTAGAATTTTCGTTGAAATGATTCCAACAGAAGTTATACCATTGGAATATCCATTGGAATTTCTATTGGAACATATCATCCTAGGATATTCCGTTGGAATATGACAATTTTTTTGTAATGGTATGAGTCATCTTGTTCCTCTATTTAAACATTTTTTTATTTATAAATATTTTATTTTATGATAGTGTTGGTGTTTATTGTTCTTATTTGTGGTCTTCACTATTAATCAGGAAGAAAAAGAATGATAAAGATAAGTGGTGGCCCTCCACAAGAATTTTACATTGAATTATTTTAAAACCATATAGAGACATAACACATTTATTTTATTTATTTGTACAATGGTTGTGGTTATTTACATTTGCTTACTAATTACATCTATTTTTTATTATCACTGCTCGCGTGATAGTGGTGTGATGAAAATGTGGTCATCGACCCTAGCGAGCCCGAGGACGAGTTCTCAAATAACCTCGAGATTTGGCTCGAGAGTGGGCTAGAGGAGCCGCAAGACCAAGATTATTGGCCCACTTATAGGCGAGATTGGCCGAGAGGTTGTGGGAAGGGAGCACGGTAGCGCACCAAGAGGCGCAAGGCTAGACGCGCGAAGAAACAACGTGCGGCGAGCACATGCGAAGAGGAGGATTGGGTCGATGCCGAGTGCAAGGTGCCGGGCAAGATAGGCGAATGGTGCAAGCCGTGTGCGAGAAAGCAACGTGCATGGCGCATGGAGGCTAGACGAAATGGCGCGCGAGGGGTGGAGGATGGGTGGATGATGCGCGCGAGTGATTGCTGCGGACCAGCGAACGAGTGTCGGGAATGGTATGGCGCGCTGGGCGAGCGAGGCGCGCATTGGCGCGCAAGCGAGCGCTTTACGCTGGGCGGCACGCGCGGGCCGCTGGGTGAGCGCGAGAACAGCGCTGGGGCGCTGGGCGTGCACGGTAACGGCGCGGATGGCGAGAACGCGCGAGTGGCGCGGACACGGGCGAAGGCCTAGGCCTAGCAGACCTAGGACTGGCAGGCGACGTGCGTGCGGGTGGCAAGGACGCGCGAGACACGGCGCGCGGACAGGCAGCGAGCACGGCAAGCGCCGCGTGGGGAGCAGGCACGTGCGAAGCCGCGCGCAAGGAGGAATAGGCAATGACGGGCGCACGCAAGTGAGGCGGCTAGGGGTTTGAGGTGGCCGAACTTGGAGTGCAAGCAAGGGAATTGAAGAGCAAGATTCTTAGCTTAATTAGGATTCTAGTAGTAATAGAAGATAATTAGTTTCCTAGTTGCTTTTAAGATTTCTAGTAGTGTTAGGATTTAATATTTTATTGCTTTAATTAGTGATCTAGTTAGATTAGGACTAGAGTAAATTAGGAGCTATAAATAGGGTCTTCCCCCATTGTTTTTCATATGGTTGATTGATGAGTTAATAGAAAAGAACGTTTGTTCATCCGTGTGTTTATGATTCGTGAGAGTTTTATCATGCAACCGAATTAGTAAGGCTAAGACCCAAGCTAGTTCAAAAATCGTGAGAAGATAAGGCTAATAACCGAGTCGTCCACACTTATCGTCGAGATCAAGCCGTGGCAAAGCTAGTTTTGAGACAAACGAGTTGAGCGGAACACACGATCCTTCATCATGGTGATGGTGATGGTTGTTCGTGTCATATAGTGTAGCGTTCGTTGTATTTTTGTTATTAATTACTTGGTTTTGTGTTCTCGGTCCATTTAGTTGAACTTGTTTAAGTTTATTTTAGGATTTTCCTAGTCTATTAGGCCGTTTTTGCTCATTTTTTGTATTTTCATGTTGTTTTGGTATTTAGTGTGTTTTGTGTTTCTTTTTATATTTCATTTCGTAGGAAACGATTTTCAGAAATTCTCTTGGTGTGACCGAGAAATTCACCGAGAGATCATAAGAAAAGTTGTCAGACAGTTGGCCATCCTAGTTGCCGTTGGTCGCATGTTGGTAGTAAGCAGCCGCCTGATGGGCTCAGCCTTAGCATGAAGCCCACAAATCGATCGAGCACAGCTAGCTGATCACCAAAGTTCGTCGATCACCTAAGCGCAGCTGGTTGACAGCCTGAGAGCCCCACGCCCAGGCCGACCGCCAGCAACTACTGTTCATCCATGCCACATTTGTCCAGCGAGCGTGGCAATGTCCATTGCGTGAGTCCGCACTTAGCGAGTGCGTGCTCCGCCGACAACGAGTGGTCAGTCACGTTGTGCACGAGTGCGGGCACTATTGGTTGTGCGAGTTTGCATCTAGTGCGTGTCGTTGACTGGCTCAAATGCACGATCCGCTTCTAACGAGCGACTCTCGTAGCACGATTTCCAGCTCCCTGCCCAGTGTGCTCGCACGCCCACACGGACACGCACTGTCCTCGAGCCCATGCATGCCATCGACGAGTCCTACCGAGCCACCTGCCAATCAATGTAAGCTCGAATTGTTCCAAGGCCTATTGGCAGCTCATTAAATGTGTGCATGTGTGTGCTCAGTATGTGTGAACCAATGTGGATATAAATACTCTTATGTTGGTTGTAGATATAACTTTCATGTTGCTTAGTATTTATCTCTCTATATCATTCCAAGACCATATTTAGATTATTCTATGTCTACGTTAAGATCTCAACTTTTCGACTTATGTTTTATCGTGTATGCTACTACAAACTTGGAGGTTTTTTTAATTTTTTTTTTTTTAAATTCAAGATCTTGTAATTTGTCTTATTTTTAATTAATGATATTTACAATAGTAAAGATGGTAACTTTCTTTACTAGAGTAGGCTATTATCCTTGAAGAATAAGGAATGTGTGATTTGGTGGTCGATTTCAAGGTTAGAGTTGGTTGATGCCCTAGATTTCATGCTTTGAACTGTAAAATGGTCGAGACTATGATCTAAAACTCGACCTTTTATGCTTATGGACTCTGTTAGGATAGTTTTAGGCCCGAAATTGTGCATTTATTCTACAGTTTATATATTGTGTTACTTTATGTGTTAGCATAACTTCCCATGATAGCTCGATTGATTCATTTCGAGTATCTTCTTTATCGTCTGAAAACAGAATATTTATCGAATCGTCTCTTTTCAAGGGAATAAGATGTGATAGAATGTTTGCTAACCTCTAAGGGCTCATTTACTTTGATTGATGGGATTAAACAAAATAGTCCAGCTACTTTACACGTCAGCGAATTATTACACGTTTACTTCACTAGATGACATTTTCAACTTTTTATATGGGACAATATTGTTTCTTCCTCCTTTCTGCTCGTCCCTGGGTAGAATTAGGGCAGAATGTCATTTTCAACTTTTTATATGGGACAATATTGTAATATGGTGGACAACCACGGTTATTTTGGTACTTTGGAAGCGAAAAGTGAGGACAAAATAGGTACATAATTGCTGGGATTAAATTATCTTGGGGGGGAGGCGGGATAGAGTTATCGGCAACGGAGGGATGAACATGTGGGCCTTCATGCCACATGGGCGCCAGGTAGGTAAAAAATAGTCCAATTCTCTTAAAGTAAACAGCGGATATCTCATGACTAAAATGCATATCTAATCTTGTCCCCCAAAGTAAACGACCCCTAAGTGTCTTCTTTCCATCTTTGCACTTGGGACACTTATTCTTCTTATTTTTTATTGTATTGCGAGTTGGTGATTCTCTAACTTTCAATAAGTTTTCAATTGCATTCATTTTAGCTCAATCCGACCATCAAACTTTTGAGTAGAATGTTTAAGATTTAATTTTCATTTTTGTGATTAATAATTATTTGAACAAATTTAGAATAATCTTTCTTTGAGAGACCTCTTTTTTGTACTCGACTAAAAACTAGAAATACGTAGGCCAATTTCGACAATTCAATGTTTTCAAGAAACAACTCACTCCCACGAGAGTTCCTCTTAAGTAAACTCGAGATTATCTTTGTAGCACGGGCGCACAGAGAAGGCTCAACCCATATTAAAAACTTGCACAATTTTCCCTGTCACCGAAAAAAAAAAATAGTGATTAGATTTTTGGGGAAGTGTCAATTGTTAAAATTAAAAATATGTAATTAAAAACATAAATTCTAATTGTGACATGAAACGAATGTTCTTCCGCATTTGAAAATTCTATACGAAGTCCAAATAATAGTTTCAGCCCAAAAGAATGTTCGTCACTCTGCATTATTGAAATTTTTTATTCTTCTGTATGAGACATTGTTGTTATTTTAGTTTTAGTGTTTGTATTTAGATTTGGGTTGTCATGTGCAGTTTTCCTACAGCTTTTTTAGCTATTTGATGAAGGGGATGTATTCTTTTGGGATTCCTAGTGACGTTGTGAGATTTATTGAGATTCGAGATTTTTTAAAATTTTCAAATTTAGAAGAAATCATGTGAAATCTAATTAGTTTAGAAGTACGATTTGGAGTGTGATTTCATATATGTTTTTTTTTGAATTGACAAATAATAGTCTTGACAAATAATAATCTTAAAAGTCTTGACAAATAATAATCTCAAATAAAATAAATATCTCAAGATTTTGTAAGACTTTTTAAGATCTTAACTGAATACCTCAAGACTTTTGAAAATTTTAAATAGTCCTAAAAACCTAAATTAAACACACCAAAATTTAAGAGATTTATTAAGTCTGACAAAGTCTTTAGAAATTCCAAACGTATACTCCCTCCTAATTACTTAAGCAATTTTCTAGTATATTAGCTTTATGTTTAGCAATATATTTACTGTTTTATAATAAATGGTGATGGTAAAATAGAATCAATTTTATTTTATATACAAAAATGTAGATCGAATGCATATGCTTATTAAGCAACATAAAGTCTAAGAGAAAGTGGGATCGTACCTCTTCTTGTTCATTTTTCATCAATTAAAGCGCTATATCAATTTTACAATTTGATTCTTTAATTAAGTTAGAATTTGTTGTTTCACTTTAGGGTATAAAACTTAAAGAGATAAATTGTCAATTTCATATGCAATATGATAAACTCTATCAAACTTTTAAGACATTATAAAACAAACTGACAAAAATCAAATATTTGAGTGGAAAAAAAAAATCCCTTCTCTTTTCAATTAACTCTTTCATTCTCTTCGAAATTTTAGATTCACTTTTCTCTAACTATCAATCATTAAACCATGTTTAGCCACAACACAACCTAATAATTAAAAATTATTTCTCTCTTCTCTGCCTATACAACTCAATCTTACAACTCAACTTATCTTTATGCTCAACCTAACTCAGCCTGCAATATTTGTTTTAGTTTTATTTATTTATTTATTAAGTATCATCTAGAATTGATTTGTGTTACCTTTTACTTGTGAAAAAATAATTAAAAAAAATTCTAATTAAAGTTGCAATTATTTCAAAAATTCATATTTTAATATATCATTCAAAAAATTACGAACTCAATTAAAAATTGATATAAAGTATTGAAATCGCTTAAGCAAGTTACAAACACTTATAAAAAAAACCGCACATCAATTACCTAAATAGAAAAATTGCAATTGTTTTCAAAAACATATTAAATGGAGTCTCTATTTATAGAGAATGAAAAAATACAAATTTTGATATTTTTTATTTTTAATAGTATTTTTTATCTTATTTAAAAAGCACACATGTCCAATAAGAATTGGACAAGTGTCACATTCCTCTCTCTCTTTAACCAATTGTGACCCAAGATCACATTGCGATGTGGGTCATATATTTTTCATGATTTATTTATTTATTTTAATTTGTTAATGACCCAAGGGTTAGGTCGTCAATAAACAAGGCCTTATAAATAATTTCTTTATATCATATCAACTTTAATTATTATTTTTCATTGTTTACATTATTAAAAAAAAAAAAGAACTAATTAGTTCTCACAGTGAAATACTTTCCGAAGGAAAATATGCAATTGTAACACGAATTTTTCACATAAGCTGGGGTTGATTAGCTATAGTAAGAGATGAATTTTCATCTCTACGAGGGAAAGGCATTTCCTTTCGTCTTTTGGTACACCATTATCATATGTTATTAAATAGTATTTTAACAAAAGAATAGTTATTAACTTATTATTATTGTTCTTTTATCAATTTTAAAATTTTAAAATTAACTTTATGGTATTAGTCATGCGTAGGGTTGCAAACAAATCGAATCAAATCGAATACTAAGATATTCGATTTAAAATATTCGAGGATTCGAATTCGTATTTGATTCGTTAACGAACTCATTTATTAATTTGTATTCTATTCGTTTAGAACATTCGAACATATTCGATTCGAAATTCGTTTTTAAGAAAATATTATAATTACAAATATAATTTTTATTTTTCCATATATTTTTAGGAAAAATTGTTAATTTAAGATGTTTTATCTTTTTATCTCATAAAAATATTAGGTATATATTGTAAACAAAATGTACACTATATACAATTTACAAAATTTATATAACTATTGTTAACGAATCGAATTCGAATTTCGAATATCTACAAATTCGAATTCGGATTCGTTTAACTTTCGAATATAAAACATTCGTATTCAAATTCGAATTCGAATATTTTGAATTCAAATAACGAATATCGAATTGAATCAAACAAAAATTGATTTGTTTACAAGCCTAGTCATGCGTATCTACATCTTAACAAATATTCTAATCAGCTAATTCATCAAACAAACACAAATTTTCTAGGCCTACCTAGGCTATGTTTGGTAAAACTAGCTGATAAACTGACTGATAGTTGATAAGCTAGCTTATAGCTTATTAGTAATTTTCGAGTTTATATCTTATAGCTTATGACTTATAACTGATAAGCTAGCTTATATGATAAAAGTAATTGGTAAAATTAGCTGATAAGCTAGCTGGAATAAAAAATTCAACTAGCTTACTTGAAAAGCTACCAAAAGAAGCTTATCAATAAGCTCGAGCTTTTTAAATAAGCTCGTCCTACCAAACAGAGCTTATTTAAGTACAAAGAGCTTATAAGCTAATCAAATAAGCTATAAGCTAGTTTATTAGTCTACCAAAAATAACCCTAGAATTTTGATGTAATGCCTTAAAAAGAAACTCTTAAAAAAAGTGGTATCTTTGAATTGACCGGGACATGACATGTCAATGTTCGGTTCCCACAATCTGATCTTCTAAGCATCTAATTAAATATATAGTGCTTAATTTGAAACATAAATAAATGGGTAAAAACTAATTTGCTAACCAATTTCAAACCAACATGTAGGACGTTCTATGTCATGAGACCAATTTAACATTGATTTAAATATGAAAAGGTCAAACTTTTCCCGCCTTATGGTCAACCGAGACCAAAAATTTAAAAAAAAAAAAAA
>CACSLK010027831.1:12609432-12624194 GCA_902706635.1 Striga hermonthica
AAAAAAAAAAAAAGGAAAGGTTCAAATGCAATATTTAGAAGCTTCTTATGCTTTAAAATTCCACAGGTTCAGAAACTGTATACAACAACAACCAGCATAGTTTAAAATGTCTATCTATATACTAATTTCAGGTTAACCTGCCACAGGTTATGAAGACCATATGTAGAAACTATTTACTTATATAATAGAGAGAGAATTGTTAAAAAAAAAAAAAAAATGATCCAAGCAAACACAGACAAATGTGTATATTTACCATCTCGAAATATATGAACTGTGCTAGTTTACCTCGACATCCTCGTCAATTTCGCCATCTTTGCTTTCGTCATGTTCAGTAATCTTAACCAAGGCATCTCGATGATCCCTCTTATGTCTCTTGATTTGGCTTTCAGAACCCGTTTCAGCATCCTTGTCCATCTATAGGATTCAAATGTCATACATATAAGGAAGTACAGAAAAAATTATGAATACCAGTTCCAATATTGCATATATACAGCGGGGTTATTATTTACTTAACGAACAAACACCTCCTGTTGAGGAGGCGTAATTTGTCAACTGAAATAAAACTGACAAGAACTACCCTTGAGGGTTGACCGAATAATAACTAAAAAGGATCTTAAAATTACAAAAAAAAAAAAAAAAAATAGAAATAAAAATGAAAACTGTGTTACATATATCTTGCGTAGCACACTTGACATGGGTGGATCATATGCAATTGCACATGAAGAAAATACTTTTATGATATTCAACCTCTTAGACTTTCTAAATACTATAAATAACCAGGGTTAAATAACCAGGGTTTTCACTATATCATCCTTCAAGTTTTTCTACATATTGCACTAATCATAGCCAAGTTGGACTTATTTGTAATATTTCGAAAATCGAGGGATGTTGTAAATATTGAGCAATAACAGCAAACCATCAACTCAACTATCAGTTCGCAGAAAAACTACAAAAAACCCAACCTAAGGGGAAGTTTCCGTACGGTCCCTTGTAATTTTTAAATAGGCTTTTCTTTATTAGACCAGACCTCAAACGGAATTTTTTTGTTAATTAGCCCATTTCTTCGCAGGTAACATACAGGTTTTCATATTCAACACGTCCCACAAGAGCTCGATAATGAAACAGTACCTGTTTAGACCTTTTGGAATCTACACTCTGCCTACGAGACCTCGATCGTTCTTTATCATCATCATCATCAAAACTCGTGTCATCTAAGGTCCGCACGTGCTTCCTGTGGTGCCTTCTACTACTTCTCTCCCTTGACCTTTTACTGTCTTCCAAATCGTGGGACCCGGACCCATCACTATCAGTTTCATCTGTCTTGTGTCTCTCTCTCTCCTTTCTCCTCTCGTGGCTTCCCCTGTCTTTATTCCTCCTATCCTTTTCTTTCTTCTCACGACGACTTCTCTCTCTTTCCTTCTTAGCCTGCAAAAGTAGGGGGAAGAAGCTTTACATGGTTTATGGAATTCAAGTTAAAGTTTTTTTATTTCCTTTTTTGAAGAGTAAATCTGCTCTTTTATTTATTAATTTTCTTTTGTTAGTGTGGCGTGTATGTGATGACCTAATCCTTGAGGGTATGTTATGTAATTTTTAATCATGGAACATTAGGTAGCTTTGCTGAGGAAGTTTGAAATATCAGTTCATGGATATCATATCAGGTTTCTCGTCTTAACTAGCATATAGATAAACACAGTATTCATGAACTAAATTTTTCTACCTTTTCCTCTTTACGCCTCCTCTCCTTCTCTTTTGCCTTCTCTTTGAGTTCGAGAATGAACTTATCAAATATGTCCCGGAAAAAGCTTTCTTGCCCGTTGAACCTGTCCACAAGCAAAACTCGATACGTAAATCTCGAGCAAGTATAAAAGTCATTTTTCTAATTAAATGAGACTTTCATAAAGGAGAAATAGAAAGGATTAGCATATGATAATAGTATCTTTGAAGCAAAATGATCAGTTAAAACCAATTACCTCCCTTCAATAAGTGATTTGCAGTCCTCCCACTTTGAAGATGAAGATATTTCCTGTTTACAAGAGGCCGAATAATAAAGGGACAAGAAAAAACATCTAAACAAAATAACATTTAAATCATAGATAATCTACACTCTGCGGACTACCTTTAAAGAAAAAAGGAAAGCATGGACATTTTCAGCTAATCGTTTGCGCTTCATAGCTTCCTTTTCTTCTTTCCCCTTGGTAATTACTAGTAATTCATCAAGTACAAGCTGCAAATAAAGGTCAGATTTTACAAAGGTCAACAAGCAGTCAACAAAAAAGATAAAAAGAAAAGAAAACATAAAAGAATAGATATCATGATGGAGACAGAAAAAGAAAAACAAAACCATCTCTATATTTTATAAAAGCGAAAATGTTTGAGAAGCATAGTTTTTCCATCAGGAGAACTGACCATTAATTAAGAGGAAAGCATACCTTTAAGGTGACATCTGATATTGGTTTTGTGCTAGTATTTTTTGAAAGTGAAAGTGCACTCTTGAAATCTTCAAGACTCCAAGTCGTTAACAAGGATATTTTTTTGTTCTTTATAGCTTCTTCGATGCTCTCCTTATCCTCCAAAAACTGCAATTAAAAGATCAATAAACAATCGTCCGCATCGAGTCACAAAGAAAAAAAGGAAGATAGTTATTATAGTGGTTTCCAACTTCATTGTTTCAAATGTTTGACCCACAAAAGAGATCAAGAATTTCAAGATCTGCTCGAACTTTCATTTTCTTCGAGAATCAAAAGATCAGCTTGTAAGGAAAAGAAAAAGATATATAAGAAACTGATTCCAAAGGAGCAATAGGATTTCAACTACCTGTTTCTCAAGGTCCTCTACAACATCATCAAAGAGATCTTTTGCAGTAGATCCTGAGGTATTCGAAGATACAGCCACATACGCAGGATTATCTTTAACCTAAAAAACAGTCAAATTTCAAAACTATGAAA
Organism: Striga hermonthica; assembly: GCA_902706635.1. Lineage (NCBI taxonomy): Eukaryota > Viridiplantae > Streptophyta > Magnoliopsida > Lamiales > Orobanchaceae > Striga > Striga hermonthica. Next base: position 12,612,378 of record CACSLK010027831.1, read on the forward strand.
ATGACAAAAATATTTTGAACAGAACAAGCTTACAAAAATAAAAAACAAGAACCTTCGTGGAGTAGTCTCGCCAAAGAGTTTGGTGGGTAAGAATGCCACTCGCAGCATGTTCTTCCATCAGCTTCCGAAATTCATCACGATTTTTACGTTCTATTTTCCTCAATTCCTCCTAATTTCAGTCATAGTGCATTGCGTAAACACAGGGAATATATGCTCAAAAAATAGACAAGCAATAAGGCATATATCAAAGAGCAGCTTACGATTTGTAATTTTCTGTCTTCTTCTTCGTGCATTTCTAATTCACGTATGTATTCCTGAAACATGCCAGATCAAATTTAGTTAATCCCAATCCTGTTTAACTTTCTCAAGCTAGAAAAGCTTTGATCTCGAGTTCTATAGAGATATAAAAGTGGTAATTGTTGTAGTTTGGACTAATTATTTAACAAAATCAATTGAATTTTGTTAATTTACAAATGTGCACCTTACAACGGCTGAGATGGGGGCTACTTTTTATGCAAAGACAAAGGTCAAGTGCTTATTTGTACTTTCAAAAGGACAAGCAGTTTCTCTTTAATCTAACCTGATTAAATTGAACCACAGGGGTAAATTTGTAATCAAACATCACCTGGAAAATTTCCAAGCATTCCATTTTCTCAAGGCGTGAGCATCTTTCATCCCCTTCTAAGCGGTGTTGAACTTTACGCCATTGACTGCTCGCCTGGGTAAATAAGGTAAATAAGCATGCAGCAAGGACATAAAAAATATTACAGGATTCGTAGAAATACAAAAGACAGACAAACATGCCTTGATAAAGTCGCAAGATTTTAGAAACTCCAAATATTCTGCTTTATGACGCTTGTGCTCCTCCAACGCCTTTGCCCGTTCCTAATCAGGACAGAATATATTATATTAGCAAAAAGAGCCATAGGTTTTATTTGCAGCTTTTTGTATATATCAACAGCGATCATAACAGACAGCACGATACAATTAGAACAGAAGTAGTACTTTACCATTTTCTTAAGCTCCTCTAAATGGTCTTTGAACAGGTCCTCACGGTCAATAACTCGTTCGACAGCTTGAAAACGTTCGTCGTTTTCAAACATAATTACTGCTTGGCTGCAAGAAGTCCATCAAGAATAAAAACAAAGGCAACACGATAAAAATGAAAGGCGGCGAACAAAATTGCACTGTCCAAGCAAGTTTGTGTGTTTCACAAAAACAAGTTGCACAAACCTCCATTTTGTTGATGATGTCAGCTCCATAGATTCCTGGGCACATTAGAGACCAGAGTAATTTGAGGAGTGACATCTTCTGAAGTTTTTAAGATATGTAATTTGTGATCCATTTAACATTAAAATGCAGCAAAAAATTAATGTACCCGTAACATTGTCATAAAATCTTCTCTAGATTTCTTGTTTCTGGCACGTTTCTCTTCAGCTTCCTGTTTTTTCTTCTGTCCCACAAACTGAAACACAGAATTCAAAGGAAAAAAGTTGATAATACTATTAAGAAAAGCAGAAAGTAAATGTAGCAATTATTCACAATGACATAACAGAGAACATTCAAGTTTTAAAACAATAGTAGGCATCACATGTACCTCATTGAAAGCTTGCTTTCTCTCTCCAAGGGTTCTGAGGGCACCATACCTCCGGTCATTTATTATGACTTTCATGGCCTGCTTATAAATTGTTGCTTACATAGATTTTCCAACTAAAATCCTTTATAATTTAACACAAAAAGCAACAGACCTGGTCCCAGTTCCAGTCAGATGCAACGTTTGCTGATTCCAAGAGAGCTTTAAAAGCATTCTTAGCCTCCTATAAGAAACAAAAATAAAATAGACAGAAACTTAAAGAGGGACAAAGGGGAATAAAGACTGAAAGAGAGAGATCATGACACTAATATACAGATATTCAGAAATACCTCTTTACTCTCATAGACTAAAGGCCCCTGATCTACTTTTTTCTCTTCTAGCGCGTTATTGTCAGCGCCTCCAGGTACTTCTGAACTTTTATCAGCTTCCTGCAGACGAATAGTTTAAATAGTTTACATTCTCCTAAAATGCCTTTCATAGAAAGCCGTTTTTATGCCATAGAAGATGAAAAAGTACTTGAAATGGTTAAAGAGGCCACGTATGTACCTCAATGCTCCCCGTAGAGTTTCTCACAGAAGATGGTCGGGCTTCTTGAGGTGACACGTCAGATATTCTCCTAAAAAGGTATACATATGCAATTCATAGTTATGAAACTCACAACACGATACTTATGAACCAACATAAATTAATTTATAAAAGAAAATGGCATACATTGGTGTAGTTATAGGTACCGGTGTGCCCGACTTGACCAGTGAGTAGGTGGTTTCCCTTGGAGTTTTCATTTCGCTTGTATCTGGTTTTGAGTTATCAACCTCATCCCGCGTGCTCGATGATCCATCTTGATTACCACTAGGTGTCACCGAAACTGGGCTTGACGCCATTTCTGGGGGCGACAAAAATGAGTTATTTCTAACCGAGGCTAATGCTTCCAGGCCAGATGAATTTACATCATTTCCTGCTGGTATTCCTTCACATGGGGCCGCATTCAATCGCTCACGAGCCAACTACAAAGAATATTTATGCGAACTAAGAAAAGCCAGGGCCATAACTGTTTAATACTTTGTTTGTAAGATTAAAGTACCTTGACTACGTCAGGGATAAGCCACTTAGATTGTTTGGTGACCTTGTTATGGTAAAACCTGTAGAAATAAAAGATTCAACATAAACTTTGTGCAGATGAACTAGACATTTGATCTTTTAAACTGCAAGAGAGGGAAATTTAATAAATACCTTCTTCCATCAGGAGCAATAAATTCTCGCCAGTCTGTCGATGCATCAGCCCTCTAAACAAAATAAACACTTGATTAGGCAGCATCAAACTTTCTAGATTTGGGTAAGAAGAAAAAGATTTTTACGTTCACATAATATTTTTTTGCATTTACTTTTGGCAAGTTAAGAGACTTTGCAAAGACAGTTGCATAAAAGAAAACACGGTCAAGGATTAGCTAGTGCCAGACGAGAAAAATATATGCATAATAGAGGTATTATCATATCATAAGCACACATCAATTTGGGACCCACCTCAGTTGGCGACATCAACTCGAAAGGCTTCTCCCATGAAGAAATCTTTGTCCTTTTGTTGTAATAATATCTGCATATTAAAGACGATGTTATCTAACTGTAACTATTAAGAGAGAGAGACAGAGAGAAAAAAACCAGAAACAGAAACAGAAAAGGTAATCATCGAAATATAACTTTCACATCACAAATAAACACTAAAAAAAGTCGCATACTTTTTTCCCTCGCGTGTAGTATGCTCTTTCCAATCTGATGGAACTTTTATGGCTAGGTCTGGTGAAGTATTCTTCCCCTGTAATCAAAAGAAACATTTAGAATCTCATATTTAGAATAAAGTATCATAACAGAACGGAAAAGACACTTAACAGAAGAAAATAAATAGATCGATCAATCAATACTCTCGTTAGACAGACCATGGCAGCAATTTTTTCCCCAGTCTGGCGAGAATCACATAATTCCGCTTTCTGATCTCCACCAGGTAGCCATTGTTGTGTCCCAGCATGATTTTGCTCCCCACTCTGCTGCATTGGAGTCACGGGCTTTATACTTTGGGGTCCACTTGATAACCATGCTTGTTCTCCACCGCTTTGTTCCGCAACTAGTGGCACGGACATAACAGACTGCACATTTTGATTCCCTGTAGAAAACCAAGGTTGTCCGAAATTGGAGGCATCTGTCTGTGGCAGTGGCAGTTGCTGGGCTATTGGGACCACATTCATTTGTTGTTGGCCACCAGATGATGATAACACCTGATATTTTTTTAAAGACACGGGAAATAAAAGTATAAGTGGAGATGAATGATCAACTTGCTACATCCACCAATTTTAAACAAGGGATGACTTCAGAAGCACGCTCCTTGAGGTAGCAGAATCATAATGACCGAAGGAAAAAATAAATAAATAAATAAATAACAATAAATTGAAATGAAAATTTTCAGAACACCACCTTGATGTTGCATCCTAGTTACAATTTACCTGCTTTTAAGAGTGAACTAAAACACCACTGTTTCTCTTGGGTTTCATCTCTAGCCTACCCCAACTTGTTTGGGACTAAGCTTTGTTGTTGTTGTTGTAAGAGTGAACTAAAATTCATTAAGGCTTTATCAAACACTTGTAGAACTACATACAAATAATCCCAACTTGTCTTCGTTTTGCATTTTACATAATCCATATACATCCTACAACTTTTTCAAATGTTACAAACAGCTCTTTATGAAATTCTGAAATGTTCAGAGGGTATATAAGTAGATTGGCTGCTGGTGCTAGAAACTTCCGTCAAGTCAACTTACAGCCGGGGTAAAATGTAAGACAGAATCTAATAAGGACAGTAATAGTAGTTTTGAAAGTTAGCAGTTCCGTTGTCTATCTTTTTTTCCATTTCTGAGTCTAATATATAATCGAGATTGAGATTATCCCTATGAACAACTAATAAGTTACTTACAGTGTACGTAACATGAGAAGTCCCGGGAGTTCCATAACTAGGCACAAAATTATTAGACATTTGCTGCTGTACGTGAGCTGACATCATGGGTCGGGCCGATTGGAAATCTGGCTGCGGGAGTGACGGGCCTTGACCCGGCCCGGGCCTTTGATGAGGCGGTGGATGTAATTGCTGAGGTGGCAATGCTTGAGGATACTGGGGATGAGGTGGAATCCCCATGTTTGAATGTCCGCCTGTCTGAAACTGTGGGGGAGCCACCGGAACAAACGACGGCGGTGGTGGTAGAACCACAGGTCGAAACTGAAAAATACAAAAAGCATGCTTAGTAAGTATTGTAAGTACAATAATTACTGTAATAACTTTCAAACGCCTAGGTTGAAACAAAGAAACTGGAAGAACTTACTTGCATTGACATAGGAGGTGTGGGATTTGGAGGGGGACCCACATGGCCGATTATAGGAGGTCGAACAGGCTTTTCTCCCATATACAAGAAAATAGAGAAATATAAGATGCAAGAAAATAGATAAATATGAAGCAAGTATAAGACCATTCAGAAATAAAATACATTCTAGAAACATGCATCGAAAAATGGAGAAATCTAATTATTAAGCCACACAACACTAAAAATTGAAGCAATTTCATCAAGTCCAATTATTCGCTAGATTACACCTGAAGCATTAAATGTGCATCTATCCTCTACCATGTTAAGAGGATTATCAAAGCACATTTGAGATTACTAACCAAACGGATAAAAAGGTAAATTATTATAAGATATGTTTTATCAAGACAAGACACTTGCAAAAAATGCATCAAAGTAAGGCATTCGCCAGAAACCATTTTCAAGCATTTCAGAAGCAAGCACTAAACCTTTACTATGTTTGTGACCTTATACAGTATAAGTAGTGAAATATTCTCATTTTCAAATAGTCAAATATCAAAGAAATTCCTCCTCAAAAAATGAATATTACAGATATATGCAAAACCACAAAAGCATACTCAGCTTTCCAGAAGCTATCTGTTCCAACCAAAGCGGGAATGGTTTAGGGTCGACCAACCAACAAGTATAGTAACAAAGGAACAAATATCTCCTGCACATTAAGAGCTCAAACCTAACGCAACTAACAAATATGTCCCCCTATACAAGTAGCTCTCTTCCATTCTCATCGTACATTTTCCTCTACCACGTGCTAAAGAACTAACAGCAGCCAACTTAACGAGAAAAATCAGTTAGAATATTTTCATAGCATCTTAAACCAGTACCTGGATGCCGGAGGACGGGGGATTATTGGCCATTTCTGGAAAATGACTGATTTCTGAAACAACCACGGAAAACAATAATCATCAGAGTGAACACTGATTTCTGAAACAACCACGAAACAACCACTAATGGTTAGTAAACATTATGTTGAAACAAAAGAATATGGGAATAGCCACAAAACAAACCAGTTCAATTTAAATTTACCAAAACAGTAAGAAATAGCAAGAATTTGACATGTAGAGCAACGATTAACTAAGATTAAGTTACACCATCAGTTAGCACTTCAATAACTGCACTCCAACCGGACTTATTTCTATAAGTGAAACATAACATATTTTCCTCATGATTAATACCAAATCATATAATAAAGGAACCATCCATTTATGTCCAAATATTACAACATGTATGAGAGTTGATGACAAAGAAGACCGCGAACAAACAATTTATTAATAAACTGCAAAGCCAGAAATAGAATATGAGACTATGAAGAACGATTAAGCAACCACAAGAACTTGCTTTTAACATTTAAATCAGTTGCCGAATTTAGCATAGAGAACTCCATGATTTACCCACATAAGTATCTGGAAAAAAATAAAACCTAAACACCAGAATGTGCAAATCATGTCGAAATGAAATAAGAGAATCAAAGTTGTGACTTTTTATGTGATATAATCACACCAATGCATCCACATAACTAAATGAATCAGATACTACTTTCTTATTTAAAGAAAAGATCTATACTTGCACAAATTCTTTTAACCTTCTAGATAACCTCAATTGCATTAAAGATGGTTCCTGAAAATCAAGAATTCGGACAAGACCCGACAACAAGTGACATATCATTGATCAACAGTTAAGCCCAACAGAACCAATCACCAAAAAGAAACTGCCATTTTTTAAATAAAACCCTAAAGAACATCACAAGCACTGAGACATTGAAACAACACTTGAACCAATTCGAGTCCAATTCTATAACTCAATTCCAGTAAAGATCAAACCAAATTTCAATCAGCAAACCAATTAAAATGACTAGAAAAACAAACGGCCGGGTCTTTGCATTCAAGAAAACAATTGAATCCTGAAAAGGCCCCATCAAGAATTCAACCTCATCAAGAATTCAACCTCAACTCATCGACAGAGCCAAAACCGTAATTACCATACATTTAGCCTAACAACAAATGAAAATAATTAAAAGCGAGCAAAAAACAGAGAAAGTACAAGTCTTGAACCGATTTACATTGGGACACAGCTGCCCGTTTTGGCAAATGCGGACTCTGAACGCTCTATAATCTCTACGTCACAACACAATGAACAAGAAAGCAGTGCACAATTATAATTCAGGGAACGGACAGGAGGAATTAGGACTGAAAATTAAACAAAATTAACGAACGAACAAAATCAAAAGGGTTTATATGATGGACAATTTTGAGGGCATATATATAACATGAGGAGGACAACGAGTTTATACAGAATGGGGTTTAGGGGATATTGTCGATATGAGACGGCTTATTCTTTATTTTGGAGAATTGGATGAGACGAAATCGAAATACGCTCACACAGTCGTAATTTAGGGACAAAAATCGACGACGTAAAATTTCATGAATCTCCGGTTTCGATTTTCAGAATTGGGTACGGACGGCCACATTTTCTGGCTTTTGGCGCTTACTTTGTACAGGCAAGGAGAGGAGGGGCTTTATTCTTGCTCTTTTTTTTTTTTTCTAAAAAGGGGGATCAATACTAGTTCCCCAATTCCCCCAATGACTCGAACTCGAGACATGGTACACGCCGAGCGAAGGTACGCGCCACTACGCTAATCCCTCTTCGTCATTCTTGCTCTTTTTTTTCTACTCACATCTCTTGCGCGAGTTGAGATGTATAAAAAAAATTACTTTATTTGGTTAATTAAAATTTATTATTACAATTATAAATGAAAATAAACATATTTTATTGCATTTCAATTTTTTTTTATAATCTATAGTAATATAAAGAGGTTGTTGAATACAAATATAGTATGTTTGACTTAAAAAAATAATACTTTGACTTACTACTTTAACTAATATTTACTACTTTAAAAAATAAACATGTCGGTCCTACACGTTAAATTAATTAACATAAAATTAAGGAATAACATAAATACATGCGGATTATTTGCAAAATTAATTTGGATTTGATTAATCAATACAACCGAATTTTTTTCGCTTAATCCATGCAATAGCTTTGCAAAATTAATTTCGATTTCATTAACCAATATAATCGGAATTTGTTCGCTTAATCCATGCAGATTCACCATTAGCAATTTTGTTAACCCTTCCGTTTCCAAAACAAATCCCATTTTCTCTCGCGACGAAGAACGAAGACGAAAACCTAATCTTCACAACTCTTGATTTTCCGACGAATCCACCTTCCTCGGTGACGGTAAAGCTCGACTAGGGGTCGTCTTCAACCGTCCGCGGCCCCACTGTCGACAAACGCCCCTTTTTTTGCTCCAGTTTGTCCATTGACGGGGCGGCAGATATGTGGTTGCAAATGGAGTTCCGAACGGCGACGGCGCACCTCGAGGTTGAAGCAAGGCTGGTGATTGGAATCCTCTTTTCAGTCATCGGTGTAGCCGCGATTTGCAACGGTAAGCCCTGTTTCTCTACTCTCTGTCTGCGAGCGTCGGATTTGGTTTTCTCCAGCGGTGCTTCACTTTTTATGTTGGGGCCGGGCCGATTGTCTTTGGTTTCCTGCGGTGGTGCTGGGTGGTGTTCGTTTCGTCGGGGGGGCGGGACCCTGGTTACCGCGTCGCTCCTTGTCGCGGTGGTTGGGGAAGGACTATTCTTTCTTGCTCAATTCCCCGGTTGACTAATGGTGTTAGGCGGCGGGGGAGGTCCTATCGGCCTCGTCTAGTGGTGTTAGAAGAGTTCAAATGGATTCGAAGTGGGATGGACTATGGCCCTCTCGGTTTTCGATGGGTTGATTCGGGGACTAGTTCGGGTTTTGGGTTCCGCTGTTGTATAGGCTTGATTGCAGTTTCGGTAGCTGATGCTTGGCCTGGATTGGTCTTGTGTCAATCGTTCACTACTGGCCCAGCCTTTCTCGTTCGCTGGGGAAGGGCTATTAGATTTATTTAGTTTTTGTATTTTTGTGTTCCTGTTTTAGTTTCATAATTGTGTTGTGCGTGTTCTGTGTCTTTGGTTTGGGCCGTTGGCCCCTGAGCCCGAGTGTCAAACTTACACCCGAGTGTCACCTTATTACCCTGTTGGGGTCCAACACTCGGGTATTACTCTGTTGGGGTCCGACACTCGAGTAGTTGTTTTAGTTGTTTGTGTTGTTGGTTAGTTTAGTTGCAAGAGTTTTTTATTCTAGCGTTGCTAGCCAGGATTCTAGGCGGTCTTCTGACCTGTCCTCCCACTTTTTCAGCTATTGGCTGTTGTGTATTCAGTCGTTGGCTGCTGTGTATTCGAACATTTGTGCATTTTAATTTATAATATTATCTATCGTTTTGGGGGAAAAAATCCATGCAGATTCAATGCAAAATTATTTCTGATTTGATTAACCAATATAACCTGATTTTCTGCGCTTAATCCATGCGAAATCTTTGCAAAATTAATTTCGATTTGATTAACCCATGTAATCGGAATTTGTTCGCTTAAAATACACCATAAGTAATTAATATGTATCTCTTAAAAAAATTGATAGGATTTTTTTAACTAATTTCAGTTGATTCTGTGTCAAACTATTTTGGAAGTGTTAAAATTTTTTAAATTTTAACACCAATCTAAACGGATTTTGTGAAATTTTATATGTTTCCAATTTTCACAATACTACAAGATTTTGAAGATAATGATTATTGAAATTGCCCGTGAAAAACTGAATAATGGTCCGTGTAGATTTGAAAATCCCACAAATTTTTGAGTTACTATAGATTGCATTGAAATTGTCCACATATTTTTGCAAACTCATCGTAGTAGTAAGGTAAGTAAATCCGAATGAATCCGACGGGATATTAGTAATATCATAATAAAAAAAAAAAAATCGGATACGATCCATTAAATAAAAAAGATTATTATTATTACAAGACAAGATGTGAAATTTTTTATATCACCGTCTATGACTATGTAAGCATCACATACTTTGAACAACAGATATTCGATCATACATCTCGCAATACAAGTTTTTCACATAGCTTTTACAACATCATTCAAAATGCCTTTGAATTTGGACTCATCAAGGATATCCGAAGATCCAATAAGCCACCTATCAAGCTACACATTATTGGGATGTTCCAAAGAGTTGAAGACGTACGCAATTACCGAAATGGTCTTGAGATTATCTTTCACGATTCGGAGGTAATATATTCACACATTCATAATGCATTTAAATTTAAATCTATAGATTGTGTTTATTAAATTATTCAATATGTATTGTCTTAGGGATTACAAATTACTGGCATAATTCGACCTGTGAATATTCAAAAATTCATCGACAATATTGAAGAAGGTGGTAAGTATGTCTTGACAACCTATCAAGTTGAAAGCAATATTGGCATCTATAAATCAACGATGGAAAAATGGAGGATCATTATCTATGGCCAAACCAAGATTGTCTAATGGAAGGGGGATTTTTCTATACATCGTTTCGAGTTTAGAAACTTCCTAACTTTGATGGATGTTCGTAAGTTTGAAGAAGCCATCTTGTTTGGTCCATTATAATTTTATTGTTTATGTTCTATTTCTATATTTTTTTAATTACATTTAAATTCGGTAATTTACTATATTATTTTACATGTTAAATTTTGAATACTAGTACAGTGCTCGTGCGATGTACGAGGCTTTATTATTTCTTTCCTTTTTAAAAGACAATTGTATATTCAAATTAAAATTGTATAATAAAGGAGCGATCATGACATTATTAAATATAATGAAAATGAAATATCTATATTATTGAACACTTCTTTATATATACAATTATTAGATACAATGATAGAAAAATATATGAATATATAATGCTAAGACTCTAAATCCATAATTGAGAAGACGATCATTTGGGTTGGAACTCCTTTGACAGTCTTCATTTGAATATATAGGTTGTATGGAAACAACCAATCCGATAATATCTACAAAAATATAAGACAGTTCTATCATATTAAAATGCCATAATCGACTTTATTATTGGTTTTAGTAAATATATAAAATTTTAAAATACGTAATAAGTAAAAAATTAGAACGTACCAAACAATATGGCTTCATCAACATTTCAACATCCATTAAATTTGTAAAGTTCCTAAAGTTGGAAATGATACATAGTGAAATCGCCCCTCCACTTGTGAATCTTGGTTTGGCCGTTTATAATGATCCTCCAAGTGCATATCGTCGATTTGTATATGCCAATATTGTTTTCACTTAGTAGTTTTTCAATATATAAGCGCCACATTCTTCAATTTCGCCGATGAATTTTGGAATATTGACGGGTCGAATTATGTTAGTAATTCGGTCTCTCTAAGATAGCATATTCATTAATTCAATAAACAATTAAAAAATAATGTAGCATAAAACGATGAATATAAATAATAATGTAAGAACAAATTACCTCCGAATCGTGAAAGATAATATCAAGGATGTTTCGATAATTGCGCTCGTCTTCAACTCGTTGGAACATTCTAATGATGCGTAGCTCAGTAATTGGCCTATAAGTTCTTTTGATATCTTTTATTTTTCCAAAAAACCAAAGTCATTTTGAATGATGATGGAAAAGCTGATTCAAAAAATTGTTACGTGGGATGTATTATTTGCTGTCGAATTTTTGTTCAATGTTGGTGATGTTTATATAGTGATTATATATGTGCCATCTACCTATAAAGTCGAATTTAATATATATATATATATATATATATATATATATATTGAAAATCAATTTTTTGAATATTTGGTAATTTGATAAAGGTTTCACATTAAATTGATTCAATTTTATTTTTAAAATTAATTAGATAATGATTAACACAAAGTTTACAATCTAATAGATATTG
>CACSLK010027831.1:12645718-12676018 GCA_902706635.1 Striga hermonthica
TTTTTTTTTATCATTAAATGTAAATACATAGATCAAAATTGAGTTTGAACAACCGGTGAACGGCATACAAAAGCGCAATTGGCAACCACAAGTCGATTCCTCATTCACGCGATAATATATACGAGGACAACCACATGTCGGTGGTTATCCAACGACGGTCCTGATCACGGACCTCATTCCTCGTATGTGTTATCATTCCTCGTTCCTCGTATGTGTTATCCAACGACGGTCCCCATTCCTCGTATGTGTTATCCAACGATGGTCCTTCACGGACGCCATCAAATCTACACACGCACATATATGTTTATATATATATATGACAATTGTTTTCGATTTTTCGCTCTTTTTCGTTATAGTTTTCATAAATCAAATAATTATATTTTATATCTATCTTATTATATAATAACTACTACCAAAGTAATCATAAAGTCACAATAAATGATATTCAATTCTAAAACTTTTTCTTTTGCAAATTTTTTAATTAAAATTATTAATTCTTTATGTTTTTCAACACATTAAATAAGTTTTTTATTAAAGTTGGTTAAATATTTATCATGGCATAATCAAACCACTTGAAACTCCATACACAAACACAATTATCATAATAATAACTTTAATATTGTTTTATTTAATTAAATGGTCAAAATTACCTTGCAAAAATTATATTATTGCAATCAATATAAAGATTAATATATAACTTAAAGGTCACATATTCTAATAAATAACCGTTAAGAAGCAAGCAGTAATAAAGGACCACATACGGTACCTAAAACGGCGCACAGGTTGGCAAAGTAATTAGTAATAAAATAGGTTCAAATCGTTTCAATACCTCAAACGGCCAGCAGAACGGCACGCATACCAAAAGAGAAAAAGGACTAAGGGTCTGACCCGAGGTTCTCAGGGGGGGATGATCTCGGCGTCTTGAGTTACAGACGGCTCCTCAACGACAACTCCAGCCTATTTATCAACCCCCGACAGGGGCGAAACCAGAAAAATGGTTGAGAGGGGGCAAAAGCATAGTTGTCAAAACCGGACCGGACCTACCAGTCCGACCGGTTGAACCGGGAACTGGCCAGTTCACCTGTCCGGTTCTATGGATGAAACCGCTTGTGAGCAAAACCGGTCAAAAATCGGCCAATGATTGGTCGAACCGGTCAAAACCGGACAAAAACCGGTGGTTCAACCGGTCAGCTTGTGTCTTTAAAAAAAAAAAAAGTCTTCCGACAGCATTTGTAAGAATTTTTCTATTATTTTATTTGCTTAATGTGGAGTGTGAGCAAATATTTTTTTCCCATATTTTTAAACTATCATTTTATTGCTTAATTTATATTATATATGGCAGGACCAACCTTTTAAAAAATAAGTGAACTATATTTAATATTTATAAATGATTATATATTTAAAATATCAATAAATTAAATAACGGTCCAACCGGTTCAATCACTGGTCGGACCAGTGAACTATTGAACCAGTAGCTTGACCGGTCCGGTTTTGCCTACCTTGAGCAAAAGACATGACATAATTTATAAAAGATAACAAAAATACAAAAATACAAAAAACCATTTATTTATTTATTTATTTATTTTTTGTGAGTGATGTTTAAAAAAGAATTGGGGGTGCAAAAAATACATTTAAAAGGGGGCAAATTAATTTTTTTGATATTAATAGTTAAAAAATTTAAAATTTGAGGGGGGGCAATTGCCCCCCCATTGCTCAAGGTAAATTCGCCCCTGACCCCCGAAGTGCCGGCCTCAGCCTTCGCCGCCGCCTTTGTCGCTTCCTCGGCCTCCTCCATCTCACCAACAACTGGGAGCACGGTGCCGCATCTCGGCTAAAAAGGGTCGACCTCGGTCCTAAATGGCTCGTACTCGGGCAGCAACTCCCGGGAGCAAGGCGCCACGACTCCATGGCTCCATGGAGGGGATAACACCGAACTTCGAAAAACTGACGGTGACATCATCGGCCCAACCCGAAGCCTGCGAACCACTGTGGCCTCGTCGTCGTCAATGTCACATATCATCCCCTCGAAATCAAGGTCATGTCGTGCCATCTTCTCACAGAGTATTGCCCTGAAATTTTCAAGGGAAAGCACCCCGACGTCGACCCGCTGGAACAACCAGTAGAGGTTGTACGCAACCGCCATGTCCATGCTCTGCCACATCTCTTCGAAATATTGGACTTGGACCTCAGCGTAGGTCATCGGCGGGGCAGAGCGATGGGATCACCATCAAGTTTCGCGGCCTCCTTTCAGGAGGCAGACCTGAGAAGACATCTTCTTCCCGTAGGCCATGAGCTCGGCAGTTTGCTCCTTATGTTTCCGGATGAGCTCGGCGGTTTTCTCGGCATGTAGTATGGTGAGTGAGGCTAGATCAGCTTTGTTCTTCTTCTCAAGATCCGTGAACTCCTCGGCTCGGCGCCTCTCGCTCTCGGCCAGCTCGGCGACGCGTCGCCCCTCCAGCTCGTCATCCTCTCAGCCAATAATGTCCTCTCGCGGGCCAGGTCTTCGGCAGCCTTAGCAGCAACCTCTTCTCTCTTTTACGGTCACCCCCTGCTGAAGGACGAGCTCGTTCTCGAGCCTCTTGATCCTCCGGGTCTCATCCTTCTGCTCACTGACACACCCCTTACAGGTAGCAAGATCCTCCTCGGCTTTATCGCGAGCGACGACTTCTCTCTGCATCACCTCGGTAGCGTGCACCAACTCAACCATGGCTCGACCAAGGGTCACCATCGAATGTTGTATTAGCTGAAGGGGGATAAGCATCGCGACGGCTGCCTCGACAAACAGGTTCCACGATGTCATCACGGTCCGGGCGGCGAACATCACTTGTTCTGGCAAACGGTATTGATTAGGCAAGTCAAATGGAACTGCTGCCCTCGAGTCGATGAACCGTTGATCCGGGAATCGGGAGAGGCTCTTAACGAGCGAGGCCTTCCTCCCCAGATTCACGGGAACATATGTCGACGTTGCAACCCGGTGGACGGGAGCCAAGCTCTCGTCGATCAGGACAGTTTTCGCCTCTTTGGCCCTCTTCTTCTTCGAAGGTGACGAGGGCCCACCTCGCTCCCCCTTAGAGTTGGCGTCGAACTTCTCTGGGCCCTCGTCGCGAGCCCGACTTTTCTTCTGACGGGGCTCAATACCGCGTTCGGCCTGGTTACCCCACGGTCAGCCTCGCAGCTGCGGCCACCAGCCCAGCCACCAGGTCTTCCATCGCGGCCGCCAGCTCAGCCCCCGCGAGCAGGGCCATTCGTCGTCGCGGCGCTTTCAGGCGCATTGGCCTTTAGTGCTATCGAAGCTGAAGCTGTCGGGGTTGGAGGAACCGCGGTGGTCGTCCCCGCCGAACCAAGACCCGAAGCCTTCTTGCTTTGCTTCATTACGAAACTCAAAGGGCTGGCCATTTTCTTTCTTTCCTTCAAAGGTTTAGGGTTAAGCGCGAGCGTATTTGTTGGCCTCCTTGACTGAATGGAGCCCGCACAATCTGAATATTGGGTAATAAAATGAAATAGGGAATGAAGAAAGAATTATGAAAAGTCCAACAGAATTACTGATGTAAACAAAAAAACTCGCCCTTACCGGGAGTGAAGTAGTTGTTACTAGATTCGGGACACAAGCCATACGAGGACAAACTCTCTTCAGATAAAAGGTCCCGGTAATAACGCTTCTCCTGATCAAGTCCGAGCAAGATGCCGGCCTTCTTCGCCAAGTCGTCACTCACGTCAACTCTGGGATTATGGACTGAAAATGCAAACACCAACCTGTTAACGCTTCTCTGACCAAGTCCGAGCAAGATGTCGACCTTCTCTACCAAGTCGTCACTCATGTCAACTCGGGGATTATGGACTGAAAATGCCAACACCGACCTGTTAGCAGATAAAAAAAACATAACTAGAAGAGCGACAACAAAAGTAAAACTCACATTTTCCGTAATACAACTCGTGGAAGGGTGTTGGGCTGCATCTGGAGTCCTCCATTCGCTGCCAACCCAAAAGCATTTCGGCATATAGCTGTGTAAAGAGTCAGGGATCGTGTATACAATCGATTTATTGAGAGACCGAGATGTAGTAATTGTCGGTCTACCCATATTTCTTGAAAACCAAAAGGGCCTTCACATCGTCGCTCGTCGGATCGGACCAACCCTATTGCCGAAAGAGGACAATCAAACCCATCAACTTGGCGAAAACAGTCGACATGCCAATGTTGAGGTCAATCAGGATATTGTTCAAAACGTCAGGCAGGGGAAAGCGAAAATCAAGCCGAATACTGGAGCGGTAGACCTCGATACAGCCCGACGGAGGGCAATGGATACGCTCCCCGGCATAATGAGCAAATATATGGACCCCAGATCCAAAGCTGACCTTTACCCTTAGTTGGGCAAGGTTGACGTCCCCTAGGATCGACGGGGTGGACCAAGCCGTCGCAACGGAAGGAGTCGCCCAAGCGCGCGGTGGGCGAAACCAACTCCCTAGGAGGGGGGGGGGATGGAAGTCGCAGCCTCAACCGCAGCATAGGTCTCGGCGTATTCGCGACCTATAGGGACGCGCTCCCGTCCTTGGGTGTCGCCCTGGAGTGTTTCATTAACAAGGTCCAAATCGATGTCGGACTCCTCCTTGAGAGAGCCGATGTCGGAGTTACCCTCATCTCCATCTCCGCCAACTGACTGGCTGGAGCCGAGGTCGATATTCTCGACATTAGAGAATTTTGGAAGTTCCTCTCCAGTTGCGCGCGGGACCGTCGCTGCAGTCAGTTGGGTCACCTGAATGGTCGAAATCGGCGTAACCCGAAGTGGTTGCACTGCCTTCACCACCGGTGGAGAATAGACCATAATCTCGCCGGTCTCGCCGTCGTACACTACTCACTCTCGCTGGAGTGACTCACCACAGAACCTGAAGGACTCGGCATATCGAAAGATAAGAAAAAGAAAGAGCGGGAGAAACGTAAATTGCCGATATGAAAAATGTCAAACACCGCTTCGCAAATTTCTTTGAAAACTCTGAAAATCGCTCGCTCAAAATCGCAGGAAAAGTAAAACCTCTACGAAGGAGAAGGAGATATATATAAGTAGGAGGCTTCGACCAGTTAAAATGCGACACGTGGCAAACTTTTGAAATTCAAAAAATTTAATACCAAAACTGTTCAAAGTGAACAGTCACGATGAAACAATCCAATGGTTCTGGGACGACCACGAAGGTGCCACGTGGCCACGCAGCGACCCTCCATCAAAATGACATGATGTACGACACGTACGAACCGGATGATGCCACGTGGAAAGGTCCTGAAACGGCCATATCACATTAATTGACCCGTCTCTTCAGGTTACGTTGTCAATGCGCGGCTGTAAGAGAGAAATTTTCACAAAGTTAAGTAGAGGGGCCGAGCTCACAAGCAAGCAAATAAGCCAAAAAACGATCTGGAAAAAACGGGACATATCTCGAAACGACGACCTTAGACGAGACGCCGGAGACATCTCATCCAAGCTCGGGGGCCTGTATGTTGACATCCGAGTTAGCCGAAAGGAGACAACTCCAAAAGCCGAACCGGGAACCCGATCGAATGTGCAAGTGCCGAGCTGAACTCGAGACTAAAATATTCGCTGCCGCCGCGTGATGCCACACCTGAGGTCAGCACCCAGCTCGTTCATAAGACGATGCCGATCTCATCACGCCGAGCTGAAGAAAGAATACTGAAGGTTTACAGAAGATATTGTGCACGAGAGCCGACTTGGAAATCTTGTGTGGCTACCCACAGAGACGAGCGCAGAGCTCGATAATAATATAATACTGCCACTTGGAGGGTTATCATTGACGATTAGACAAGCCGTCATAGTCTACCACCTTCCAGCATCTAGCCAGACCATAAAGCCTGCCAGCATTAAATGCTCACCATATGTGCATTAAATGTCTAACAGACAATGATTAAGAAGACCTTAAATCGCATTTAATAACTATCAGAGCGGCGCCGTCCTGCCCTGCAACAACACCGTGCGACAAGACCGGTGATCAGTGCTTAAACAGTTCCACATTTAAGAATACTATAAATAGGAGCCCATTTCTTTTATTTTGGGTTGTTGAATCTTTCAACTACTACTCTCTCTCTCTAGAATTATGTAATAAATTTCCTGTAATAATTCTCAAGTACAACAAAAGTGTCGACCTCAAGTTCAGAGGCCGACCTCGTAATTATATATAAAAAAGGAAAAACCAATCAAACCGTATTTTTTCCTTGTTTTCTATTTCTTACTTTCATTACATTATATTTTAACCGTTGATTGGATCCGTTCGTCAACCAGTACGAGAATAGAGAGAGGGAGAGAGAGAGAGAGAGAGAGAGAGAGAGAAGTATGATCCCTTCCTATATATTAATTGAAAACAAGTTGAACCTAAGTTGCAAATTCTCATGCTTCGGATGACATGACGAAAATCTTTGTTTTGTAATGTTGTTTTTTATATTCATTTTTGTTCAGGAGTTAAGCTTGGTATTAGACATAAATAACTTTTTTCAAACTTGGTAAGTGTATATTTTATTTTGTTATTTTTTTTCTCTTAGTACAAATTTCCTTCTCTGTTTGTGCAAGTAACAATCTTACAATATTATAATTTTTTCTCATATTTCTCTCACAAATTACGATGTACAAATCACTTTCTGCAATGTCTATTCTTGTTTTTTTATCAATTAGCCCATCAAAATTTTTTAAAAAGAAAAATTTTTTAGCAGTAACTTTTATCATATATTTCCAACACCCGTGTAGTATACGAGTAGTCTACTAGTGTGAGTATTATTTATTGAAAATATTTGAATATGTTAAATTTGCATTATCCCTAATTATAAATAAGATCTAAAATGACAACTATTTTATAACAAGTGAAATAAACATTAAATATATAAATCATATATTAAATTATTATATATCATAAAATAAAAGAAAAAATATAATTATTGATAATCAAAATTATTTTTATACTAATCAATAATCTTTCATTACTTTAATGTATGCAATTATATATACTGTCCGTGCATTAAATACTAGTGTATAAAGTAATAGATTCATATTATGCCAAACTTTACTAGGCTGTAGTATTTTGTTTTTAATTAGGGCAAACATTAGGGGTATCTTTCGCAATTAAATTTATAGGAGATTTTACGGTCTCGTTACGGAATCATTTCCGTCAGGGTTTGTAACCATTAGATGAACTATTCACAACGTTTACATGATAATCTAACGATTACAAATCTCGACAGAATGATTCCGTAACGTGATTGGAGCATAACTTCATTCACAAATGGCAGAATTGTGAATAATTTGAAGTCTCATTTTTTGACTCCAAAATCCCATATTTGTCTCCCATCAGTTGCATACTTGGCTAGTTACATTGTACCTGGACTCAATCCAATATGCCAAAAATTGTAATTACGTCCACGATTTTTTTCATAATTATATTATATTTATTTTATCTAGCCACCACTATTTTATTTATTATTTAAACCGCAAATGTGAAGTGAGCATATGATACCTCCTCACTTTCCTTCTTTCATTTCTATTCAAAAGTTGATTTCTGTCTCTTTTTTTATTTTTTTTAGTTGTTATATATTTGAACTATATTATTTATTATAAATAGCAACAAGTTTGGCAAAAAAGAAGAGAAAAAAAAAAAAAAAAATGTTGAGGGAAATTACAAAATTAGCCACTGAAGCAGGGATTGATGAGGCTTCCAAATTTGATGACGATGGCCGCGCAAAACGGACTGGTATTTGCTTCATTTATTATCTATTGTTTATGAAATTTTTGTTCACTAAATTAAATAATGAGACTAATATGAGAGTTTTTTTTTTTTTTTTTGAATGATTTTTTTATTTTCTTCATCCACTTTGTTGGAGTCTTTCGGTGTTTGTTTTTTGTGTGTCGTGTGTTGGCGTTAGGCTGCTTTAGACTACACTCTGTGTAGCTCTCCCACTTTCAGCTTTTTGGTTGGCTTTTTCAGCGAGTTCGCTGTATTGGTGCTTGTAATTTGTGTTTTATGGTATAAAATCTATCGTTTGAAAAAAAAAAAAATAAGAATGATTTTTTATTTTCATTGCAATCTCGTACAGGGAATGTGTTGACAGCAAGTGGGCACATAATAACAGCAGTAATAGGCTCGGGTGTGTTAGCACTTGCATGGGCCATTGCTCAACTGGGCTGGATTGCTGGGCCCATTGCCCTGTTGGCCTTTTCTGTGATCACTTGGTTCACTTCCATCCTATTGGCTGATTGCTATAGGTCAAGTGATGGCAAGAGAAATTATACCTACATGGAAGTTGTCGAATCCCATTTAGGTCAGTTATATTATACTCCATCACAAATGTCGTTTTGAAAAGCTGCACAATAATTAATAAGAATATTTTTTTTGCCACTAATAACCCTTTTTAACAAAGATGTTTCGAGAAAAGATGAAGAGTGAATATGAAAAGACGTGATGTATTTATTAGCTTAACGAGGGTAATAATGGAAAAATATGTCCAAAAGATCCGAAACGTCATTTACTGGTTACTGGTTGATAAAGCCAAATTGATATTTAAAAAGAATATGAGGTAGTATTTGATTTATGGGTAAAAATCTGGCAAAACCATTGGTTATGAGAACATTTTTTTCACTTATACTAGCTTTAAGTCCAATAAAAACATTTAATGTTATAAAATTAAATGAAAAATGCAGGAGGTTCAAGAGCTCACCTTTGTGGGATTGCACAAAATGGCATATTTTTTGGTGCAAGTGTAGGATACACAATCACAACATCTATAAGCATGGTGTAAGTAGACACAAACAATTTACTTGTGTTCTCTTCTGATGTGAAAGAACAAAAAATAAAATAAAATTCATATGTGTATAAAATAAATAGCAATTTGAGTGAAACAGGGCCATGAAGAGATCAGTTTGCTTCCACAAACAAGGACATGATGCCGGCTGTCACGTGTCGAACAATCCTTCGATTATGGCTTTCGGATTAATACAGTTAGTGCTAAGCCAAATACCAAATTATGAAAAGCTCACGTGGCTCTCTCTGCTTGCCGCTGTTATGTCGTTCGCGTACTCGTCTATTGGACTTGCTCTCTCTATAGCCAAGATTGCAGGTTTGTAACATATAAAAGGCCTGAAATATTCATTTTGTAACTAGGCCAAGTTTCAGGACAGGTTTTGTACTTGTCCCAAAGCCAAATGTACATGTTTTACGATCAAATGCTGCTTGTTCTTCGTTTAATTTGTTTCAAACGAGTCGAGGAGAAAATAGATATGCATATGAATGTGCGGTGTCTTTTGTAAATACAGAAGACGGAGGACATGTGGAGAGTACCCTCACCGGAATACCAATCGGAGCCAATATGTCAGGCATGGACAAGATGTGGAATACCTTTAATGCCCTTGGAAACATTGCATTTGCTTATACTTTCTCTCCTGTCCTCATAGAGATACAGGTAGGCACCTCTACATGTTCTTTTGAAAATTTTTATATCCCATATATGGTCTAATTTTTTTCAGTAAAAGTAAAAATATAAATTGTCCTTGTTTAGGACACGATAAGATCGGGAGTCCCGGAAAACAAAGTGATGAAACAGGCGACTCTAATCGGAATCTCGATCTCCACCGCCTTTTATATGTCATGTGGGGTTTTAGGATACGTCGCATTTGGCAATGATGCGCCTGGAAATTTCTTAACTGGTTTTGGATTCTACGAGCCTTTCTTGTTGGTCGCTTTTGCTAATTTGTGCATCGTGGTCCATCTTGTCGGAGCTTATCAGGTCAAAAACATTCTATACTCTCTGATTGTTCGTCTTGAATTAGCTCTAACTATTGTCTATTGCGTATGTTCTGCAGGTATTTGCTCAGCCACTATTCATATTTGTGGAGAATTGGAGCAAAGAGAAATGGAAAGGAAATAAGTTCATCGATGCAGAGTTCCCCATTGCTTTCCCATTCTGTGGTAGATTTAACGTGAGTTTATTCAGGCTCGTTTGGAGGACGATTTACGTCATTTGCACGACGGTTTTGTCCATGATATTCCCATTCTTTAATAACATCGTGGGGCTCATTGGGGCTGCCGCATTTTGGCCACTGACAGTGTATTTTCCGATCGAGATGTACATTGCGAGGTCGAAAATCGCGAGATTCTCTTCCAAGTGGGTTTTGATGCAGACGATAACTGTCGTTTGTCTCGTCGTGTCTCTTCTTGCGATTGCTGGCTCTGTTGAGGGTCTGGTGACTTCTGTTAGGTCCTTCAAGCCTTTTCATTCTGTGTCTTGAACTGATTAATGTGGTTTGTACCAAAATACTATGGTTTTTGTAATTCCAATTATATATACCTGCATTTGTTGTTATTGTCTTATTATTATTGGATATTTTTTTTATTATTATTATTTTTTTTTTTACAAAGTCTTCAACAACTTAAAGGGACATTATACAAAAATATTATGGCCTATTTGATTGGAATATGGTTAAGAAAATGATAAGTGAACTAATCTTAAAACACAAAAAATCTACATATATACTAAGTTGAAATTAATATATGATAAAAATAATAAATGAAAATAATAAATTAAGGGCTATATGTAATTAAAAGGTGTTTTTAAAGCACAATCTCCTTAACTAATTTTTGGTCCATTAACTCAACGGGAAAGTAATTTTAGTCCATGAACTATATTTTACTTTATTTTGTTTTTTAAAATTTGGTCTAGTTTGACTAATAACTAAAGTTCATTGTAGCCCAAAATAATGCGGTTCTGAGAATAAATAACACGGTATTATCAATCAATTCAATTAGGCTAAAATGCATTTTTTGTCCTGAGATCTCCTCGAGTCCTCTTTTATAGGTATGTGGCACATTTAGTCCCGCAATTTATTTTTTTGACGAAATTTAAGTCCTTCTCATGTCAATTTTGGGGATTTTTGGCCGGGAATTGCACGTGTCGGCCACGTGACTCATTTTCACCCGGCTAATGTCGATCTGGCCCGATTCTTGCGCGATGTGGTCTGCAACCTGCTCGACGTGGATAATAAATACAATAAATTTTTTTTTAAAAAAATAAAAATAAAAATGAGATGGCAAAGTACATTGCCACATCGGACAAAATTTGGAGGGAAAATGGACGGTCACTACTAAGAAGAAAGCAGACAGACGGTCTTTCATTTTATTTTTTTCGATTACAGAAATCTCCCCCTCTAATTCCATCCCAAACTTATACAAAATCCAAAATTATAGATGTCCGTGAGTTTAATCTATGGAGACGAGAATCAAAATCAAATCGAAAAGTTACTGGGATTCCCCCAATCCAAGCTATGGTATGTTATTTCAAAACCCTAGTCTGTTTTTAGGGTTCTTTATTATGAGGTTGAAATCATGTCACTTTCTCCGATTTTAGGGTTGTTTATTCCAAATTAGTTGACCCCATATGCTATTATGTCTCTTTATCTATTTCAAAAATGGTCCCCCACCTGTTTTTGTTATTATATTGGGTGAATTATTTATTGTCTATTTTTTTTTTCTATATGCATGAATCGAAGTACTGACCTAATGACTGTCATCTTGTGGTGTGGTGGTAAATTCTAAAAGTCAGACTTATGAGTGCATAAAGGTGGCCATAAATGGTGTTTGATTTTGAGCGCATTCTACTACTCCTTAGAGCTATTCCATTATCAAATTGGTTGTGTGCACAATGTATAGAGCGAGATTTACATATAAATGACTCTCTCCAAACCTACCATAACTATATTTGATCCTACTAATTGAGCTTCAATGACAAGCATGATATGCAAGACTCGCCCATAAAGGCATATAAAACTATTTTTACTATTTATATATGCAATATGCAAGACTCGCCCATAAAAGCTGTGTGTTTTTCTTTTGTTTTGTTTCTGTGTTGGTTTGCGTACTAGGTTCTTAGGCCCAGTGGTCCCTTGTGTTTTGTGTTGGAGTTATCACTCCCATGCATTAGTTTTCTATTTCATGATATTTCGTTTTCTGTTTTCTTTAGTAAGTAAAGTCGTGAGTATGCCTCTTTTAGTTGGAACGTTTTATATTAGGCATTACGGCGTCGTATAGCGTGCTATTGCATGAAGCACGTGTATGTACGTACACTATAAATATTGTCGTCTTCTACCTTTCTCTTTTTGAGGATTATGAAATACAGAAAATGAGGTGTTCCTCAATTTTGCGAGTTCTTAATTTTCACATGGTACCGGAGCAGCTTTTCTGGAAAATATAGCTGCAGGATAAGAAGATTCACGATCCACAAGCCTGATTTAGGTCAACATTTCAGATCGGAGAAGGTACCCTGAGATTTGTAAGCTCTATCGAGCTCAAGTACAGAAATGGATCAGAAGTGGAGCAATCCATGGCCGCTACTCACAACAAACACCGTGGAAGGATCGAAGAACAACGAACCAGATCTGATGCTCTTGCAGACATCAGATAATCCAGGATTGATGCTGGTCTCTCATCCACTTACAGGATGTAATTTCCTTCCATGGAAAAGGTTGATAATGATTGCTTTAGGAGCTAAGAATAAGCTAGGGTTTGTTACTGGTGAAATAGCTAAACCTAAGGAGAGTGATGAAAATTATTCTGCTTGGAGAAAGGTGGATTGAATGGTTATATCTTGGATTTTGAACTGTCTTACAAAGGATATTGCAGAAACCTTTGTTTATGCTGATACTTCGAAGGAATTATGGGAGGAAATCGGTAAGAGATTTGGTGAAAATAATGGACCAATGAAATACAAAATACAGAGGGAAATAACCAGCTTAACTCAAGGAAATAACACGATTATGGAATATTTCAGCAAGCTAAAGAGATTATGGGATGAGTTTGCCTGTATTGTTCCCTTTAGAAGCTGTGATTGTGAAAAGGGAAAGTTGGTGTTACAGCAGGAGGAAGAAACTAAACTTATCCAGTTTCTAATGGGGCTTAATGATAGCTTTGATCACTTGAAGAACCAAATAATGCTGCAGGACCCTCTGCCAACAGTGAACAAGGCTTACTCTATGGTGTTGTCAGCAGAAAGGCAGAAAATGGTGCAGAATGTGTATAGTGAAAACTATAATGTAGCCATGACTGTCAACACAGGAAGTTTTGGTAGAGGAACTGGGGGACAATGATGGAGAGGTAATGGAGGAGGAAGAGGAGGTGGAATGCAGTGGCAAAGAGGAAGGGGTAGAGGAAATTTTAGATTAACAAAGGAAGAGAAAGCCAAATTGGTGTGTGAGAAGTGTGGTATGAGGGGTCACACAATTGGGAGCTGTTTTAAGGTGCATGGAGTACCATATTGGTACAGAACACTCAAGGAACATCAAGGACAGCCCTATGCCAATGCAGTGGATGTGCATGGGAAAATGGAAATGCAGACACAAGGAAGAAATGCAAATGAGGGAAGCAAGAGTAATGATCTGACAGCAGTCATCCAACAACTGAATGAATTAACTCAGTACATCAAAGGGAGAGAAAATGCAGAAAGCAAAGTGGATTATGCTCAATTTGTGAGCTTCTCAAATGTAGATAGTGAGGAGGATGTGCAGTATGCATTAACTACTGTTGAGAGGAGCAACAAGAATGATTGAATAGTTGACACAGGGGCAAGCAGACACATTTGCAATAATATTGATTTGATGAGGAATGTTGAGAGGCTTAAGAATCCAATATCAGTTTGTCTTCCAGATCGAACTTTGAAGCCAGTACACAACAAGGGATAAGTGATAATAAATGGGAAGTTGAAGCTGCAAGATGTTTTGTTCATGCCACAGTTCAAATACAATTTACTATCTGTCACACAGTTGTGCAACAATGAGAATCTAAAGTGGTGTTTTACAAGTACAGACTGCTATTTGGAAGATCAAAGGAGTAACAAAGTTCTTGAATGTGGAAAGTTGAATGGGAATTTGTATATACTAAAGGCTGATGAGAGAGAGGAATTTGCTGGTAATGTATCTTTTGAAACATGGCACAAAAGGCTGGGACATGCTTCTTACTCTACTTTGAAGCACATGAATTTTCTCAGTCATAAATGTAATGAAGAAAATGAGAAGGTTATTCATGGATGTGATGTGTGCTTAAGGGCAAAACAACACAGGGAGCCCTTTACAAGGAGTGATATGCAGACAACAAGGGCATTTGAACTTGTGCATATTGATATTTGGGGACCATGCAGAGAGCAGGCTATAACAAACACACCCTTCTTCCTTACCATGGTGGATGATTTTAGCAGGGCCACTTGGGTCTACCTAATGAGTCATAAATCAGAAACTAGAAAGTGGATTAACACCTTTGTAAACATGGCAGAAACACAGTTTGATTGCAGAATCAAAAGAATGAGGTCAGGTAATGAAAGGGAATTTCTAGAAAAGGAGTTACAAGAGTTCTTCCATAGCAAGGGCATCCTTCATGAAACCACTTGTGTGTATACACCGCAACAGAATGGTGTGGTGGAGAGAAAGCACAGGCACCTGCTTGAAGTGGCTAGAGGATTAATGTTTCAGTCACACCTACCTATTCAATTTTTGCCTCTATCTGTTTTAACAGCTGCCTTTGTCATTAATAGAGTGCCAAGTTCCTTACTGAATTGGGAAACTCCATTTGGAAAATTGTACAAGACATCACCTGACTATGAGAGGCTCAAGCCATTTGGGTGCTTAGCATATGCAGCTTCTACAAATCCAGCAAGATCCAAATTTGCACCAAGAAGAATTAAGTCATTGTTTGTTGGGTATGTCATTGGGAAGAAAGGATTTCAGTTATATGACATGGAAGAAGAGAAGCTTTTTGTGGCAAGGGATGTGGTGTTCTTTGAAGATGAGTTTCCATATAAAAAGAAAGAAGTGATTGCAGGAACTCCACTACCTCTTTCCATTGTTGAGGAAGCATCTTCCACTGCCTCTGAAATGGAGTCCCATAAAAATCCTTTGGAAGCAGAACAAGAGGTCAATATACCACGTAGAAGAAGCCATAGGGTGAGGGAACCACCTAAATGGCAACAAGATTACATTTGCTCACAAGTAACACATGACAGCCCACAACATAATGGTTCATTTATGGCTTTCGTGGGTAATGTGTCATTAATAAGGGAGCCTACACATTATGGGGAAGCATGTAGAAGCTCAACATGGGTAGAAGCCATGGAAAATGAGTTAGCAGCCTTGGAAACTAATCATACTTGGGTGCTCACTGCTTTACCAGAAGGGAAGAAAGCCATAGGGTCTAAGTGGGTCTACAACATAAAAAAGAAGGCTGATGGAAGTGTTGAGAGGTATAAGGCTCGATTGGTAGCCAAGGTCTATAACCAAACTGAGGGAGTGGACTATTTTGATGTCTTTCCACCAGTGGAAAAACTTGTCACAGTGAGAATGTTCATTGCTATGACTACTATGAAAGGCTGGGAATTGCATCAATTGGATATAAATAATGCCTTTTTGCATGGGCACCTCACTAAGGAAGTTTACACGACACCACCACAAGGTTACACCAAAGCCAAAAGGGGTGAAGTTTGCAAGCTGGTCAGGAGTTTGTATGGGCTTAAGCAAGCCTCAAGAGAGTGGAATAATGAGTTGTGCAGAACTTTATTCACTTTTGGTTTGTTGCAATCCACTCATGATAATTGTCTGTTTACTATAAAAAGAGATGACTACTTCATTGCTCTTTTGGTGTATGTGGATGATATCTTGCTCACAGGATCAAATGCAACAATGCTGTCAGATTTGAAGGGTTTCTTGGACAAGACTTTTACCATCAAGGATTTGGGTTTTGCCAAGTATTTTCTTGGAATTGAAATTGAGAGATCAACAGCTGGGGTTTTTCTTTTCCAAAGGAAATATATACTAGACCTACTGGGTGACATGAACATGCTGAGTTGCAAAGTGGCTTCATCTCCCTTGCCACATGGACTCAAATTGCAAAGTGAAGATGGAACCCCATTGGAACATCAGGATCAATATAGGAGGCTCATTGGAAGGCTGTTATACTTAAATATGACTAGGCCTGATGTCACTTACTCAGTGCAACAACTCAGTCAGTTTGTCAGTGCACCTTATACATCTCATTGGGAGGCGGCTACACACATTCTGAGATACTTGAAGGGTACAAGTTCCCTTGGTATATACTTTTCACAGGAAGGTGCATGGTCTATTGCTTCTTACAGTGATGCAGATTGAGCTTCTTCCAAGGATACCAGAAGATCCATTACAGGGTATTGTGTGTTCTTGGGTGACTGTTTGATATCATGGAAGAGTAAAAAGCAGCTCACCATCTCTAAGTCCTCAACACAAGCAGAGTACAGAGCCATGAGCTCTTTGGTTTCAGAATTGCTTTGGATTTCCTATGTAGCCAAAGATCTTGGCATACTGTTACCAGAACCTTATATCCTCTTTGGTGTAACAACCGGGCAGCACTCCATATCTCAGCCAACCAGTGTTCCATGAAAGAACCAAGCACTTGAAATTGACTGCCACTTTGTTAGAGACAAATTCAAGTCTGGTTTTGTCCTTCCTATGTTTATCAGCTCCAAGTTACAACTTGCAGATGTGTTCACCAAGGTTCTTACTGGCATGCAGTTTCAAATCCTTTTGTCCAAGTTGGGCATGAGATCAAGCTCCCTAGGCCCAACTTGAGGGGGGGATGTTGGAGTTATCACTCCCATGCATTAGTTTTCTATTTCCTGTTATTTCGTTTTCTGTTTTTCTTTAGTAAGTAAAGTCGTGAGTGCGCCTCTTTTAGTTGGAACGTTTTATATTAGGCATTACGGTGTCGTATAGTGTGCTATTGCATGAAGCACGTGTATGTACGTACACTATAAATATTGTCGTCTTCTACCTTTCTCTTTTTGAGGATTATGAAATACAGAAAATGAGGTGTTCCTCAATTTTGCGAGTTCTTAATTTTCACATTTTGTGTTGTGCTAGGGATTGATCGTGTGCTCTGGTAGTGTCGGTTTGCTCTAAAGGTGTCATATCTATGTATTTGCCTTTAGTTGCATTTTTATTTTGTGTTGCTAGGCCACCGATGGAGTGGTTCTATGTGTCGTGTATTTGCCAGGTGTGATTTGTAAGAGCTAGTGAGCTCTCCGGACTTTGTACTTTATTTTTATGAGATCTTTTATCGTTCGAATATATATATATACATATATATATATATATATTTAAGCTAGGGTATAATTATGTCCTCATTTTTCGAGCTGGTGTAAGTTAAGCTAGGGTTGGACCAGAAGGTCAGATTAGGAGAAGGTCAAGCTGCTACAACCTTACTCGAGTGTGATAAGGTCAAATTATATAGATTTTGAAGTTTTCTTAAGAGAAAAGGATCTTTCTCTCAAATTGAAGGGAGAGTAAAAATAATAAGAATGCTCGCGGTCATCATTTTCTCTGGCTCCGGCTGAGGCAACGTTTCTTCCTTTTCCACCATAACGGTCGTCGGCTTCCCAAACAACGAAACATCAGGTACCACCAGTTGAAAAGTGGGCCCCACCTACTGTTGGATTGCGTCGTCGGTGGATGGACCTTGAGGTTGCGTAGGTTCGTCGGAGCGGCTGAGGAGGCAGATCGTGTTGCATGAAGAGGTAAACAAGGTTGTCATCGATTTAGGTTTTGATATGATATGAATGATGGTGAAAGACGGGAAAAAATGAGTGTTGTGTGTTTGAGTTATCTGGCTACAGCTATTATTAAGCCTTAACAGATAAGATACATGAAACGACGTCGTTTCACCTTGACGAAGGAAAAAAAAAAGGAAAAAATGAGGGGAAAAAAGGAAAACAGAACGTGAAAAAATCACATGCTCAACACAAGGCCACGTGGAAGGCATTTAGCTGATCTTCAGAAGTGAAAAAGTCGCCACGTTTCATGCAAACACAGCCTCACATTTTCCCTTATAAGAGATTTTTATTATTTATATAGGCAATATGGATATTGATATGGTATAATTATGTGCGCATTGTTCGAGTTGGTGTAAGTTGAGCTAGGGTTGGACGAGAAGGTTAGATTAAGAGAAGGTCAAGCTGCTACAACCTTAACCGAGTGTGATAAGGTCAAATTATATAGTGTTGAGCTATGGTGGGACGCAGCTAGCTTGGTAGAACGTGCTGATTGGGGGCCTAGGCCTAATAAAGTTAGAAAACCAACTTCACATGAAATATAACGTCTTTCATGATACGAAATCTTGAGGGAAGGGGGTTTCCTTTTAACGGTAAAGTCTTTGTCAACAAGGTAATGAGGTAGGATAAGAGGAGGTAAGTTAGGGATAATTTTCCTATATGAAAAAAATAAGACATTGACTTGATCATGGGAGAGTTGTGTACTAGTTTGATAGTATAAGTGTGCATTTTTAATCATGAAGTATGACAGCTCAGTCTGCCTAATGGTTATGTTATCTCATCTAAAAATTTGTGCCAATAAATTTGTTTGTAATTGAATATATATATATATATATATATATATATATATCCCACAATAAATAAATTACAATTATAAGTCTATTTTCAATCTAATTTTATATCTGTCTTAATGTTCAATTAATTACAAATATGTTTTTAATCAATTTTTCTATCTATCTATCTGTATATGTGTGTGGGGGTGTTTTTGGTGGGTGCCTCCTGTTAATATATATAAATAAAATTTTTCGCTTAATTTTTTTTGTTAATTGTAAATATATTTTTAATTTGTTCTGTATGTATGGGGTGAGTGGGTGTAGGGGTGAGCATGCGACGGCACGGTTCAGAGATTGATAAATCTCCAGAACCATACCAAAATTCAGAGATTTTTATTTTTCAGTCTTCACTCGATCTTCGCCGTTCCAAAAAATTGGGACTATCGGAATGGTTCATTTCGGTTCGGTATGGTTCAGTTCAGATCTTTGGAGATTTCTTATGTTTTTAAAAACTTTTTGAATGACTACTAGTATCTTAATTTTTATATGCTTTAAAAAATAAACACCATTCATCAATACTTCATCATACTAGAAATTATATTTTGAAATAAACTTTAAAAGTAACTCTAAATTTTAGTTATTTAATTTTATATGCTTTAAGAAAAACAACAACATTCATCAATATTTCCTCATATTAAAAATTTTATTTTGAAATCAACTTTAGAAGTAACTCTAAATTTTCGTTAAGACTAAATTGTGCAATTAATATTAAAAATTTAAAATACCAACAAAATATAATATATTTTTTTATTAAAAAAATATACTTTAACATTTCATACCATTTTAAATAATTTTTTTATAGCAGAAAAAATTCAATTGTTGATCAATTATTACTAAGCATGAAATTTAAGTGAAGTTAATTGTTATTGTTATATTTATTTGTATATTAAAATTTTTTAAATTATATAAGCCAAAATTGATATAAAATATATTAATAATACACATGTAGTGTTATAATTTGGTTCTTATTTTCAGTTCTTCGGTTTGATACGATATGAGACGGTTCCAGTCGGTTCTCGGTACGGATATTTGTGAAATACCCAGAACTGCACCAATTATTTTTCTGGTTCAGTTCGGTTCGGATAAAGTCAAACGGTCAACGATTATTTTTCAGTTCGGAGTGATTTCGGAACTGTTCGGAATTCTCTAAGTCCCGTGCTCGGCCTAGGTAGGTGGATGTGTGTGTTTCTGTGTGTAAGTGGACTATCAAATTATTGCAAATAGAAAATTTTTGACGCTCAATATTTTCAGTTAGTTGTAGAAGCAAACCATTATAACTCATATTAGTTAAGTGTTATATTAATTTTAATTAAGTGTTATATATTTTTAATTATTCTATTATGTAATAGTTACTACAAATACTATATAACTATAAATTCATACTAAATGATGATGATGACGACGACGATAATGATGATGATTTGTTAGCTAATTAATTTGTCATGATCCTTCAAAAAAAAAAGTATATTATTCGTTCCATTTTATGTCATCTTTATAATAAATAATTCATATGTAATATAAATTGCTTATATCTATATTCTTTATTTTTACTAATGGTCATATCCATTATCTAACTTATAATTTTAACTAGTACAACACCCGTGTATTACACGGGTGCTTGCTAAATTTTTTTCTTAAAATTTAAAATTAATGAGAAAAAATAGTTTGAAAATTTAAATACCTTTTATAAGAATATGTATATTATTATATATTTATTATGATACTTTTTATTTGTGCGAATTACTTGTGTTATATTATACTATTTTTTTTAACTTACAATATATAACTACATTAAATATAAATATATCAATTGAGAAATAATTTTATTTTTCTAATGAATTTTAATAAATATTATTATTTTTTATTATTATAAAGATAAATATAATTTATTTATTTTATATATACAATATGGATGTCAAATCGAAGATCATCAAAAGATGATTAATTTGATATATTATATATGTAAAACCGATAAGAAATACAAAAGTTATCTACTTTTAAAATACATTTATATTTCAATAGCTTATTGAAGGAAGCAAATCAAAATTTAGGGATATATTAGTCACTTAGTGCCTCATTATGTAAAATTACAAGGAATTAAAAGATTATATTAGTAAAAGTGATATTAAAATACCTAAGTTAGCTAAATAATATTTATGGTATACCCGAACCTAGATTATTAATTATTAATATATTAATATTATCTGTCCAAACCTAATTACGAAGCATGATTCTTCGCCAAATAGGATTCCGAAGCACCAGAAGCAGCCACGTAGGCTCAGCGCATTCTGGAATTATATATAGGGAGGATATTATATCGGGAAAATTTCAAAACTAGTCCCACAGGTATAGGGGGTGACATTTTTGGTCCCAACGGAATTCAAAAAATATTAATAGTCCCGCAGCTTTTAAAAACTAATCAGAAGTAGGACTTTTTTCAGTTTTCCTGCCCGGAATGCCACGTGGCACATACGTGACGGAACTATTTAAGATTTTATTGATTCTTTTGGGACCAAAAATGTCACCTCCCAAAACCTGTGGGACTAGTTTTGATTTTTTTTTCCTTGTCATTGTACTCAGTCACGTCAGATGAATGTGGCCACGTGGCATTCCGGGCCGGAAAATTGAAAAAAGTCCTACTTTTGATAATTTTTTAAAAGCTGCAGGACTATTAATATTTTCTGGATTCCGTTGGGACAAAAAATGTCACCCCCTATACATGTGGGACTAATTTTGAAATTTTCCCATATTATATCTATCTATATATTGCATATAACATTTTTTGCATCAGTGCATTTATACGAACATATAATCAAGTACTAATTCATGTAATAACCATAATGAGCTCATAATTATATGATAAATCTTCTTGTAATTTAGAAAAACTGAATTATATATGATTGTGCAAATCTCGTGATTATTAAAAGTAGCAATATTTATGAAATCGAATCCTAGGGCTTTATAATGAAATCCATCCATAATAAATTAATACATTTGCCTTATATTAGATATCGCAATTTTAACAACAAAAAAGAAAAAAAAAAATACCAAACAAACATAAATCTGATAATTATAATAAACTAAAGATAATTATAATGAGGATGGTAACAAGCTTGAACACTGAAGCTGGAAATGATTTTTCCAAGTATGATGATGATGGCCGTGCTAAACGAACAGGTAAATTCTTTCTTTTCATTCTATAAGTGATTTATTTATTTATTTATTTATTTATTTATTTATTTATTTATTTATTTATTTATTTCAATTTGGGACATTAAATTGGTGGTTATATTTATTCTGACACTTCGAATTCATGATTTCTAATGTGAAATTCTATAAATTTGTAGTAGTTTATTCATAAATCATTGTTATGAATATTTTTATTGTCCTTTTTTTCTTTGAATAAATGATCATTTAACATATAATTTGCATATTATTTGAATTTAAAAATTCAAAATAGTTATTTAATTATGTTTATACTCATAAGTTTTGCAAACTTATTTGGATAAAAATATAAAAAAAAAATAGTCATTTTTATTTTTGCTATTTAAAAATATTATGCAGTATATTTCATTACTTCTCCTATGAGATAAATTAATGTTCCTTGTTATTTTCTTTAATCTCATTTATGTTAAGTTGATCGAGGGTCGAGAAGTATAATTGAGACATTATAATTTATATTTTAGTACAATATCCGTGTACTACACGGGTAATTGTTAATAAAACTATACCTAAATTTAAATAATAATAACAACAAAAATTGTATTGGTTTTAAAATACTTTCTAAAAAATATATTATTAATTATATTTAAAACGGCACCGTCTCTTACACGACTTACCGTCTAATATTATGTATTTTTTTATTTTATATAAATTAAAAAAGTTAAATTAGTTTGAAATTTTTTACTTTTTTTGAATTAATATATAAAGGTAACTTAATTTTAATCATAAAGATACTTAATTTTTATATATATTCTTTGTATGGATGGTATAAATGTCAAATCAAAACTCATCAAGACATGATTAATTTGACACATTATATATAAACAATTGTTAATAAATAATAAATTTATTAACTTTTAGATATATTTATGATTCAAGTTAGTAAATTTTTTATAATTTAAAAAAAAATATGAGAAAAGGAAAAATCGAGAAAAAAATTATACCTAATAAATCATGTCTACAATAAGAAATGATATTAAAATATAATTAATTCTCTTAAAAAATAACATAAATATCCAATATATTTATAGATATTCCAAACCTTGTTACTTTTAGATCGAAAATAAATTAAATTCATCCAAGATAAGCAATAAAGCTTCAAAATATGTCACATAGGATCCCGCAGCGTGCCAGCCTCACACTTAGGCTCAGCACACATTCGGGAATTATACATAGGAGAGATAAAGAATTATAATAATTAAAAACTCTGATCTAGTTTGTTTGGAATATGGTCTCTCGGGATCCCGTGATTGTATTCTATTCTCTAAAAACTCTAAATTGATACTTTTTTTTAATTCGAAGTTATAAGTCTCAAAAGGTATGATTTGATAATGGTGCTGCACTTTTTGGGTCTTAAACAGGTACAATGTTGACAGCAACTGCACATATAATTACTGCTGTGATTGGGTCGGGTGTATTGTCTCTAGCTTGGGCCATTGCTCAATTGGGTTGGGTTGCTGGGCCCATTGCCTTGTTGGCGTTTTCAGTTATTACATGGTTTACATCTATACTATTGGCTGATTGCTACCGATCCAGTGATGGTACAAGAAATTACACTTACAAAGAGGTTGTCAAATCCCATCTAGGTAAAAATTTAATGCTTTTTATTATATTGGTAAGTTATATTCAAGGCATGCAATCAATTTATTGAGGCCAAAGTGAAGCTGTGTGAGAAACATATCAAGAATTAAGGTAAATTTATTAGATAAACATTGAATTTTATTTTTTTTTTTAAAAAAAATAGACCGTTAAATTATGAAGATTTAGTTATGAAGTGAATAAGATTCACCCGAACTCCTTCAACTCGAACCGGCCTCCGTACTTGCAGAACCCAACGCCGGGAGTGGCCCCGGCGTCGGGCCTCCGATGCTTAAGTCAGTGCTCAGATCAAGAGAGAGAAAGTGTAGTAATGTAATTAGGAGAGGATGAGAGAATGAGATACCTTGGCCCCCTTTTATAGGGGGAGTGTACCTTTTGGGCCCAAGTTGGGCTTAGATGTCTTAGTGGGCTTATCTTCCAATATGTATTCGCTTTATCCATTAAACAGGGTCCGATATAATATCCTATATCAAGTTATATAACTCATATTTGACTGCAATATTATTCATATAATAACTAAACATGCAAAATCAATATTACAATTTCACAAATAATATTGTGTGCAGGAGGATTGAATATTCAGCTTTGTGGGATTGCACAATATAGCAACCTTGTTGGAATAACTATTGGATACTCTATCACAGCCTCTATCAGCATAGTGTAAGTACTATTTGATTATGTTAATTACGAGTGCCTTTAGCTGAACTAGTATTCAACTTGTGCATTTGCACAAATATATAAATAAAATATTGTGAGTTATTTGTATACATATAATGATTAATAATTTTTGTTAAATTTACAATTAAAGGAGCTGAAATATTTAAATTTTTTAAATTGCGTTTATCATATTGGATATAATGTATATTGTGGTATGTATCTTTTTTTTGTGAATTACGTATTATTTATTTAGGAATTTCAAATATGTTTTTTTATTTTCCGAAAGAAGTTAATTTAAATGTAACCACAACAATAACATCTACTCACATTAAATAGTCAACACATTATATGGTCAACTGTAAGTAATTATAAAATTTAAAATGATTTTTGTAATTTTAAAGTAATTAGTGTATTGATTACCTAATAATTAAATGAGAGGTTAAATGAATAAAAAGTAACGGTATTTAATAGGTTTTATTAAATGCTCATTAGCCAGTAATTATATATATATATAGATTAATTAGAAGATCTCATAATATTTAATGTGTTTGAATTATTTATTTATTTTTTAATCAGGGCCATCAAGAGATCAAACTGTTTCCACCAGAATGGGCATGAAGCTGGCTGTCACATATCAAACAATCCTTACATTATGACTTTTGGATTAATACAAATAGTTCTCAGCCAAATACCAAACTTTCATGAGCTATCAATTCTTTCTTTTGTAGCAGCTGTTATGTCTTTTGCTTACTCCTCCATTGGCCTTGCTCTCTCCATAGCCAAGATTGCAGGTCACCATTTATTACCAATAATAGAGAAACATGGAGTATAAGTTAACTATATATATATATGATTGAGCAAAAATAGTTATAAATTATTTTTCTCTTATCATTTGTATAGAAGGAGGAAATGTGGAGAGCAGCCTCACCGGAATACCGATTGGAGACAAAATGTCGGGCATGAATAAGATGTGGAGTACCTTTAACGCCCTTGGCAACATTGCATTTGCTTATGCTTTCTCTACTGTCCTTATAGAGATACAGGTATCATCAATACGACGACATCTTTTTCTTAGTTTTATAAGTAAACATTCTTATTTGTTGTTGGATTCAATGATCATAGGACACGATAAAAGCAGGGGTGTCTGAGAGCAAAGTAATGAAGAAGGCTACTTTAATTGGAAACTCAATCACTACAGTCTTTTATATGCTATGTGGTGTTCTGGGATATGCCGCGTTTGGCAATGACGCGCCTGGAAATTTCTTGACAGGATTCGGATTCTATGAGCCATTTTGGCTCGTCGACATTGCTAATCTTTGTATTGTAATTCATCTCGTTGGAGCTTACCAGGTAAATTGCTATGCCAATTTTGGTTCCCTTTCAACCTTTTGAAATCCAATGTTGCAAATCATGATATCTTCATATCTAGGTGTTTGCACAACCGATATTCGGATTAGTAGAAAAATGGAGTAAAGAAAAATGGCCAGAAAGTGGATTTATTGTGGGGGAATACCCTTTAGCATGTGGGAAGTTCAACTTGAATATGCTGAGGCTTGTGTGGAGAAGTTTTTACGTGATATTCACAACCGTTTTTGCTATGCTATTCCCATTCTTCAACAACTTTGTGGGACTCTTAGGAGCGGCTTCTTTCTGGCCATTGACCGTTTATTTCCCAATAGAGATGTACATTGCGAGGTCGAAAATCCCCAGATTTTCCTTTACGTGGATTTGGATGCAGATACTGAGCGGCATTTGCCTCATCATATCACTACTTGCGGCTGCTGGGGCTATTGAAGGACTCGTGGAGTCACTCAAGACTTTCAAGCCATTTCATTCAGTTTCATAATTCATTGTCTTGGTGATTTGAATGTGTAATTTAGTTTAACAGACTTGCATTTACTTTCGAAGTAGTGGTTTTATGTATTGGATTAAATGTGGTGACAATTTGGTTCTTCGGATGTTATAATTAAACAAGATATATCAGATATCTTTCAAAGTAGTCGGTTGTTTACCTTGATATTTATGTATATTTCTATCTCCATTGCTTACCTTTATCTTTGCTCTAAGGTTGTGAATTCAATTGATAATTCATGTCAATTTGAACTATTTTCAAAAGAATAATTGATAGTTTATTGACATATTTGATGATAATTGAACTTACTAATTACGGAACTGAATTTAGTCATGTTCATATAACCTTAATTATCTATCATTTTCACATCAATTGATTTTGTTGTAATGTTGTAGGATTTGTTGACTGGACTTACTGATTCAAGGATCCGTTAGATTTCCCTTTGCTTTATTCTATATGATATGAGATACTACATCATGTCGAATAAGATCTAAGGAACGGTTTGATTAAACTGGGTGAACCGACGGTCGTTCGGGCATCAAGGGCATCGGAGGTTGAAGAATCACTAGATCAATGGTGATTTCATAAGTAATGGAGATTGTCAACAAGTCGAGTTAGGGTTCTCGGCTAGCCTGATAGAAACTCGACATGGAGGCAATCGGGTCGGTAATGAGAGGTCGAAGCAACTTGGTTGAAGGGTAGCTGATCTGGTTGCACAGTTAAACCACCTAATGAGAGAGACACACACCACCTAAGAGATTAGAAGAATATTATTAAGATAAGAAGCACAAATGGATAAAACACGTGGCGTGCACTCGAGCAGTGCGAATGGCTATATCGGGCAGCCCAACCAGAAAGTCTTGGGAAACAGAGTAACTCTCTTCTATAAAGGAGTGATGTATGATTTTATACTCTACGTACACTTATATACTTACAAACTATGCAGATACTTTTCATCGTCTTCTTCATATGTATTCTGACTTAATTGTAGGAGTCCCTACGTCGAGACCACTCCCGACACTGTTTTGCAAGCCTATCGAACGGGTCGAGTGCGGAATCTAGGTTGCAGGAGTCGGTTGAGGTCGTTTGCACGTCACTATGTGTTTGTCCATGCCAATCTGTATCTAAGTTAACAAAATTCTTTTGCGTGTCATGGGATGGTTAAATATCTAGCCCACGTGTTATTGAATAATTGATATGTCAACTGTTAAGAATGCCAAGTATCAATATATTTATGTTTCTAATGTTGCAGGAATCTCATGCACAATGTTTTGTACACTATTGGAAGTGAAGGTCAGATACTAAGATCCCACCATCATGATGTTATTTCGTTTTTATTGGTGGTTATTTGTTATATTATTAATCTTCAGATCTTCAGATAATGTCCCACTGACTCAAATATTTGTAAAGGGACAATGCATTAGCTTTGCCTAAGGCATGTAAATAGATTTATATTGCTCAAAATTCAAATAAATTATGAATTGCTCATGAAGAATTTCATTTAAAAAGTTGGAGCATGAAATACAAAGCCGATCCTGAACATTATAAAGCCCTGGGCCAACACGAAAATAATGCCCGAGTATAGAATTCATAATCCATTTCTTTATTCGGAAAAATTAAATAATAGAATTATATAGCTTAAAAAAAATGCAACCTCATAAAAAAAGCTAGCAACTACAAGAAAATCCAATTAAAAAAATCATTACAGTAATAAAAGATAATGACATGATAAAAGATAATAGGTGTTTTCATTAAATATTACTAAATCTGTTTAAATATACATTAAACAAATTTCAAACTTCCTTGAAAATATTTTGAACTAGTGAAGCAAATTTAAACTATAAATTAATTATAATGCTATCAAAAAAATAATATAACTTTTTAAAAGTAAATTATATAAAAAGTTTTTACAAGTAAATAAGATAAATATGGAATTTAAAATAATGTAATAATATATAACATATAATCAAGTAGAAAGTTAAACATTTTTAAGTAGTGAAGCAAATCTAAACTATAATAAACTAATTATAACTACTATAAAATAATATAAGGTTTTAAAAGAAAATTATATATATTTTTTTTCAAAAGTAAATAAGATAATTAGGGTACTTGAAATCTATACTTATATAAAAGGTCATTCTATCTACCAAATTTAGTAGTAAGAAAAGTCAAAGGTAATTAATGCATTAATTCTATTTCCATCAAGTATTTTATTTAATTATTTTATCCCATAAGACATTTTCAATACAACTTATCATGATTTTTCTATTGTGATTAAAAACCAGATTTTATATTTAAAATCTTGTGAAATTATTATTATTATTTTTATAAAGCACATATTATTTGCTAAAAAATTGTATATATATATATAATACACATCACAGTATCATGATAGATGATTTAAATTTCAACCGAACAAAATGACAATGATTTAAATTTGAACACACCTATGCGTTTGACCAAATGTCTGGATAATTTAAAATTGAGCCCATAAAAAATTATTTAAATTTAAACATACCAGAAATTTTATGTACTTTTTATTTATAAATATATTGAAAGTGGTATTTAATGACCGTTATATAATCTATTTTAATATATTTGCAATGAATAAAAATTTGAATGAATAATTTGTAATGTTATTCATTATGTTTGTGACTTATGAGACACGAACACATAGTTCAATACATATTTGTCAGAAGGCGGCTTAATAATTTTCATAGATTTCTTTTTATTATATAATAAAATAATAATTAAATATTATATGGTGAACAAGAATAAAGAAAACTATTACTTTCTCTTATAGCAAGGGATAAATTTATATGCAAAAATTAATTTTTTATTAGTATAAATGTTTTAGTTAGATAATATATTAATTATTTTACAAGTTAGCCATAACATGCTCATATTTAATATTGTGGCTAAAAGAACAAAATTGGTTAAAAGATGTGGAAAAAAACTTATAACCCTATTGTTTGTTAGACTTAACGTTGATTAAAACTGGTAAAAAATAGATAATAACACTATTACTTTTTAGACTTAAACGGAAAAAGCTGTGAAAATAACTCATTTAATATTTTTGTCTCGTACATCGCACGGGGTACGTACTAGTAATATAATAATATACTACTACCTCCTTTTTTAAATAAATGTCGTTTTGACTTTTTTGATTCATTCATTTTGCTATGTATGTAGACATATTAATGTCTAGATACATAACCAAATGAATGAATCAAAAAAGTCAAAACGACATTTATTTAAAAAAGGAGGGAGTAACATATAATTAAATAGAGAGAGGGAGAGAGAAACATACAGTGAGAGTGAGAAAAAAATTATTGGGAAGAAAAAAAGTAAGATCTTAATTACTTTTAAGGAGATTTTATGCCATAAATGTTCATTCCCCTCATTGAATTGTGCGTCATACTTCATTTTCTTTTTTTTTTTTTTTTAAGAACAAAACTAAAATGAGATAAAAGGCAGTGGGCCGGTCAGGTGCCCCTAAATGAATTGGGCTGGGCCCTGGGCCAGGGCCGATCCTGATGAAATATGGGTGGCATGATGCCCAAATTCTTTATTTGTGCTCTTTGTTTTTGTACATGCTCAGCTTATAACTATTTACTGTTAGTTCATGGAATCATATGTTATGTTTGTGTCGATGCTAGCAGACTTGTTCCATTTGTTATAAATCTTATGTTTGAGGAGCATGATTGCACATTCCGTTTAGGATATGAAAGAAATAATGCTAAATCAAGAACGGGCCGACTGTGCTTGGCACAACTGAAGTCTTCTAGTGATAAAATAAGAATTACGATTTTGCTTGTTTTATTCTGAAACAACATTTAATTGTAAATGGGAAGCATCGCGATTGGTTATAAAATATGAGGTTTTGACTTTTGAGATAAGAAATATAAATATAATTCTTATGAGTACCACAATATTTATTTTTTGAAAAAACATAAAGAATAAATGAAATATTTTTTAATCTAAAAGTCACTGATAATAGTGGGAGGAATAATCTCTTTTCTCACACTATCTTTTGTTCTTCAGCAACACTTCTATACACAATCAAATTTGTTAAAGCCAAACACGGTGTTACGAATAACAAGACAAGGAGAAAATTTCACTAAGGGATTGACTTTTTATTATTGTGTCACAATAAGTTTTTAATTTTCAATTTTTTTAATTTTTAACTTTTTCATTTGAGAGTTTCAATTTTAAGTTATTCTTAATTAAAGACCAACTTTTACATTCTACTTTTCGATATAAAACTCCATATCACTTTGTATTTTTGCATAAATAAGAAAACGAAAATACTATTCTTTTGAAATTTATATTTTTTATAATTATAAATATTTTTAATAAGATTAATAAAATTAATTTATTTAAGCCAAATTAATTTCGCATAAATTTAGCTTCTTTGAATTAATTTTCTTATGAAGCTAGTTTTAAAAATATATTTAACACTTTTATTATAGGTATTAATTTTATATATTCTTAAGTTAAAATTTTTATTAAAAAATAATATTATTATTGTTTTATTTAAA
>CACSLK010027831.1:12680924-12704613 GCA_902706635.1 Striga hermonthica
TTTTTTTTTGTAATATACTTAATATGCTATTGGCTTTACAGCTTTTCCTCTTCTTATTAAAGGGCTGTTTTATTCATGTCTGCATGTGTGCATTATAGAGGAGTAACCCTTTCTTGGGGAAATTTCTTGTATAGATCGGATTACTTACCGAAAGGTAGCTTAGGTCCTAGACAAAAACGCCATCTTTTTCATCACATTTACTTTTGATTGCATGATTTTCTCCATGAAATGAATATCTGATGCTTGATTCTTCTATCTGAAGCCTGGAACATTTTATGCTTTGCCTCAAAGCCCACAGCTCTTCAAGCAGATGCTTATGGTCTCGGGTTTCGATAAGTACTATCAAATAGCAAGGTAAGACAATGGTTGCCTGGGTAGTTAGATTCTTTTCCTTTTCCTTTGATTCTATGCATAATACGCTTGCTACATATTACTCTTACTAAATTATTTCTCCTTTCAAACATTCACTATCAATAAAATTTTTGTCCCCAATTGTAAAACTTCTGTACAAGTCCGCATGCTCGTAATTGTGGTTTGTGATCCGAACTCGACAAACAATGATTTTTTGGCTCATACTCTTTTTCTGTTCTTGCTTTACAGGTGTTTTAGAGATGAAGATTTAAGAGCCGATAGGCAGCCCGAATTTACCCAGCTGGACATGGAAATGGCATTCACTCCTCTTGAGGACATGCTGAAACTGAATGAAGACTTGATTAGAAAGGTTTGTTGGATTGGTCCAGGATTCTCTATTATACAAGTTGTCCTGGATGAGTAATGCCATTGTTTAGTAATTAAGGATTTCCCTTGGCAAGTATGTTTGAAGAGGGGATGTTTCTATTCGACCTATTTTTCTGTTTTGTGTTTTAGGTTTGTGTTTGTATTTTTCTTGTCTGTCTAGTATGTTTATTTTGTTTGTGCTGTTTTGTTGTGTATTCTCCTATAGTGGAGTGTAGAAGTCTCCCATGTGGAGTATTTTGACTTTTTTGTTTATTTGTTTTGTTTTTGTGATGTCATGTTCTTTTTTCAGCGTAGTCCCCTTGATTGTCTTTGTACCAAGGAAGTGTATGTACCTCTAATAGTGTATATATTTACTTAATAATAATTAATATCATTTGAAGAAAAAAAGGTTTCTTAGTGAACCAGACTGATAAAAAATGACTTGGAAACTGAATGTGGTTTTTCATTTTTAAAGTTCAGCCAATAGGCCTATCGTGTTACTTTATGTGGTTGGTGAGTTTGTTCAGGGGCTGCGCTCCTTTATCGGCAGTCATTTATGTATCTCATAAGTTTGAAGTCTTAGCTATATTCGTCTTGGCAGATTAATTCAATTGTACGGAGTTCATCAGTTCCAAATAACCTTGCAGGTTTTTCTTGAGATCAAAGGAATTGAGCTGCCGAATCCTTTTCCAAGGCTAACATATGCTGAAGCTATGAGCAGATATGGATCAGACAGGCCGGATACACGCTTTGATGTTGAACTGAAAGATGTAATCACTTGGTTGCTACATCTGTAACTGTTTATTGTCATTTTTATTGGGACCCGAAAATATCAATGCATATATGAATGTGAAACTTCGAAAGAATTAATCTATAAACATATTTAATGAACCACTATTTTCTTTTGGGGTTATTGTTATGTATATTTACTATAGTGAGTTATATTGTACATATCAGCATATTCATTTTCATCAATCAATTGTTCTTTTCCCAGTGATTTGATCATCTGCTAACTCCTATTCTTTTAATTTTCTGTACTGATAGTGATAAATTTTGTTTTATCTGTATTTTCTTTTCTTCTGGATGGAATGGAAGATGTGGCGTATATGTAATTAGAACTTTGATGACGCGTTTTGTCCCCTCCCTATCGGCTCTTCTAGTGAAAATGTGTTCTTCATGGCTCATGCAGGTATCCAATATTTTTAGGAATTCGTCCTTCAAGGTATTTGCAGATGCCTTGTCGTCTGGGGGTATTATTAAAGCACTGTGTGTACCTTCAGGGGCCAAAAGCTATTCAAATAGTGCTCTTAAGAAGGGTGATATATACAATGAAGCTATTAAATCTGGAGCAAAGGGTCTACCTTTCTTAAAGGTCTCAACTGATGGTAAGGAAGATACATCCTATAAAGTATGTGCTTTACAGGATGATATGGAAGTTGCTATTATTGATTTGTAGTAATGTACTGTTGCAGGTGCCCTTGAAGGGATTCCAGTGTTAGTATCGAGTTTGGGCAGAGCAGATAAAGAACATTTACTTAATATACTGTGTGCCAGTTCAGATGATTTAATATTATTTGCAGTGGGTAACCCTGCATCAGTTAATAAAACTTTAGACCGCCTGAGGCTTCATGTAGCTCATGAATTGGGCCTGATTGATCCTGTAAGTTACAACTGTATTTTTTAACCCGTTACTATTAATTACTACTTTACTTGCTGCTACTGTCATTTTTATTTTTTTATTATGTCATTCACGCACCTATTTTTTAACATAGCAATTTTCTTGTCTGAACTTTATATTGTTTATCTATGGTTCTGTTAGTCAAGGCATTCTATCCTATGGATTACTGATTTTCCAATGTTCGAGTGGAATGAATCTGAGGAAAGGCTTGAGGTTTGTACTATCATTTTTTTTTTTTTTTTCCTATAATCAATATTCAATATTGGAGACGATTGCAATAAACATGTCATTAAATTCGTAGCTAATTTGTATTTACATGAATGTTATATTCATAAATTTTAACTATCACATG
Source organism: Striga hermonthica (assembly GCA_902706635.1). Lineage (NCBI taxonomy): Eukaryota > Viridiplantae > Streptophyta > Magnoliopsida > Lamiales > Orobanchaceae > Striga > Striga hermonthica. The sequence continues at coordinate 12,683,672 of CACSLK010027831.1, forward strand.
ATAAACACTGATATAATGATATCTCTTTTGAAGGCCTTGCATCATCCATTCACAGCCCCCAACCCTGATGATATGAAGGACCTAACTTCTGCCCGTGCCTTAGCTTATGACATGGTTTACAACGGTGTTGAGGTGCATATTATTCTCGTTTTGGTTTCACAAAGAAGCGATCTGAATTGGGAGTACTCATAGATGTGATTTAATGTTTATTTGTTAGATTGGTGGAGGGAGCTTAAGAATCTACAAACGCGAAGTCCAAGAGAAGGTTTTGGAAATAGTTGGCATTTCCCGTGAACAAGTAAACTTTTTATTTTCGGAAATCATTATGCCGAAAGTCGATTGTCGTGAATACTTTTGACAGCTGTCATTTTTCTTTTCTTATAATTTTATTTTATTTTATTGTTATTATTCTTTTCAGGCTGAAGCCAAGTTTGGGTATCTTTTGGAGGCTTTGGACATGGGTGCTCCTCCACATGGTAATTGCTATTAATACCCTAAATTTGTTCTATGTTGATTTAAAAATTATGGAATTATGATTGAGTTTACCTTGTCCATGAATAGACCATGCTAGATAAAACTAAAAGTAATTAAAAACAAAGAATCCTGAAAGATATAGGATAAAACTATGAACTTCAGAGGACAAAAAAAATCCTTGAACTGAAAAACTCTTGAAGAGAAAAAGTAAAAGAACTAACGATTTTTTCCCTGATTCTTTGATTGAATTCGCATGGTTTTTGTGCAGGAGGTATTGCTTATGGGTTGGATAGACTGGCGATGCTTTTGGCAGGGACGAGCTCGATTAGGGATGTTATAGCCTTCCCAAAAACAACTACTGCCCAATGTGCCCTTACTCGTGCACCTTCTGAGGTTGATCCCCAGCAACTAAAGGACCTATCCTTTCATACAACACATTAAGTTCCTGAAAGAGCTTCCATTTTCACCTTTACTCTTTTGTCCATTTCACATTTGCTCATAGTTTCTCTTGGGAAAGAAGATGATGAGAGCTACAATCAAATGTGTATGCTAATGTGCAGTAGCTTTGGATTTGACTCGGAAAAACAATAAGACCAAGTTGTGTGGCAGCATATAATGTCTATTTTTATTTTTGTTATTTTGTGTTTGTTTCTTCTGTATTGTGCATGATTGTGAGCATATATTTTGTTCACCGTCTAATAAGAAATAGGTAAACAAACAATACTAGTACAATATATAATAATATGTGTACGACGTATAATATAACATACTGCTAATACTACTAGTGTGTGGCTTGTGCGATGCACGGGAAAATAATATTACAATTGTGTTATAAATTAAATATATAAATAAATTAATTAAGATTTACCCATCATTTTTAAATTAAACCATGTTGGACACAGTCCGATCGGATGGACCGAGACTGATTTATAATTAGTTTAGTTCACTTGAATAAAATATTTTTTATTGAATCTGTCAACAACAGTCAGTTGAATTGGTAGAATCAATACGATTATTTAAATAAATATGGTTATATTTAAAATTGTTTTAAATAAAATAGAGATTTATAAATTGTTTATCAATTAACTTAAACATTTGAATTTTTAAATTGTTTAGATATTGAAGTAACAAATTTTATTCAAATTTATTACAAAAAGTACTATATATATATATATTAAAACGTATTTTTTTAAAAAAAAATGTATGATTTTTATAAATTAAATTGTATGATTATATTAAAGCGTATTTATAAATTACGTATGATTTTTAAATAAAAAAATAGGAAAAATAATATAGCTACTATTAATGGGCTGCATTAAATGCTCACCTATTTTTTTACTACTAATTTTAGTAAATAGGATGACTCTTTATATAAGTATAGATTTGAAAATTGATTCAAGAAATCTATTTTTAAATGGGTTAATTGCCTATAAAACGCTAACCTTTTGTTTAATTGCAAATAAAAATCAACATTTTCAAATTTATAACAAAATATCAAAGATTTATTAAGTATTGTAATTTTGTTTCAAAATCAGTTATCGGTTGAAATGTCCGCTTGAAATTTTGACGCGGCACCGATTAAGATTGCGTGACACTCAACATATTAAGTTTTGACTCGATATATTTGTATCTAAGCACGCTCTAAACATCTTAAATGGTCCTCATCACATTAATTATATCCTCGCCACATAAGTACTCAAATGAAAACATTTGTATCTAAGCACGCTCTAAACATCCGGTCCTCATCACATTAATTATATCCTCGCCACATAAGTACTCAAATGAAAACATGAGGAAAAATAAAAACAAATAAAAACACGAAATATCTTAAACCATCCAATCACACAAATATCCTCCTCACATAAGTGACAACTGAAAACACGGAAATAAATATCCACATCGCATAAGGACCCATATTCCCTCTATATATAATTTCAGAATAGGTTTAGCCTACGTAGCAAACTCTCACGCTTTGGAATTGGGTTTGGATATAAATTAGTATTTTTTATCACACTAAATCCATGATCGATTTTTTCCTTCTTTACTTCTACAATTAGTTACCATAAATTATGTTATATTTCTTTTTCCTACATTACCATACATTACATTTTATTTTCTTCTTTAATTCATTCATTAGTTATTATAAATGTTTCTTCTTCTTATTTAAAGATTTTATAACTTTTTTGTTTGTATTTTATTTTTTTATATATGATATATCAAATTAACTATCTTTTAACGATATAAAGTTACACATAAATTATTTATTTTATTTATCTAAATTCTAAAATTACATATAAAGTTACAAAACTGTGAAGCACGCCTAACATTCTCTTCTCGCTCAACCCTAACCCCCAAAATCCATCTGTCGCTTCCTCAAAATTCTTGACAGTCGGCCTTCCCCGGTGACTGCTTTGCTTCGGCCAATGGTCGTCTTCAACGGCTTGCATCACTCCTGACTAGCACCCCTCGGATATTGTTGCGGGTGGTCGGAGATGGTTGGTCGGTCTGTGGTTCCAGACGGTTGCTCGATCCTAGGCGGAGGATGGTCAGCGATTAGGTCGCCGGTAGGTCCTCGGGTGGTCGTCATCGCCTTTGCGATCTGTTTCTTGTCTGCGAACTACGGGTCCCTCCTGATTGGCATCGCCTGTTCCGGTGGAGCTGAGGGTGGAGTTCAGCCTCTAGTTGTCAGCGGTACGCGGTGGCGAGGTTTGTGGTCAATTAGTGGGGTGGGGCTTTGGCAGCATCTTGGTGGGGCGAGTCCTTCACCGTGGTTGCCGAAGTAGCGGAATACGCCTCTCTCTCCCTCCCCTGTCGGCTAGTGGTGTTAGGCTGCAGGGGACCTGGTTCTCCCGAGCTCGGCTAGTGGTGTTAGACGGGTTGGGGTGGGGCTGGGGTAGGGGCTGGTGTTTGTTCGCTCGGTTGGAGACGGGACGATTCGGAGATTGGTTCGGGCCTTGGTTTCTTCTACTGTATAGGCTTGATTGCAATTTCGATAGCTGTTTCTTGGCCTGGATTTGTCTTGCGTTGATCGGATACTGTTAGTTCGGGCTAGTTCGTTTGCTGTGGAAGGACTTTTAGTTTATTTTAGTTATTATGTTCTTGTTTAGTATTAGTAGTATCTGTATTTGTGTTTGTCTTATATTTTAGGTTTGGGCCGTTGGGCTTCGATTAACTCGTGTGTCACCTTATTATCCCATTGGGATCTGACACTCGGGTATTACCCTGTTGGGGCCTTTTTTAGTTTAGTATTTTTTTTTTGTGTGTTTGTGTTTTTGTGTGTTCGTGAGTATTACCCTATTGGGGTCGGCTCTAGGCGGTCATTTGGCCGTCCTCCCACTTTATTCAGCTGTTGGTTGATTGTATTAAGCTTTTGGCTGTTTGTATTCAACTAGTGGCTGTATTTTTGTAAATTTGCTCGGTTACATATAATATCTCTATCGTTTCGAAAAAAAAAAAAACTGTGAAGCACGACAGATACGACACTTGATGTATTAGGCATCTAATTAAGTACAAAATTAATCTATTTTGCTTAATATTAATCAAATATATTATGCACTTATGCATATATATATCACCATATTATTTCTATTTATTTAAGATGTATATTTTTTTTACTTAATAATAGTAAATAATATCAATAATTTTATTTGATATAAGTAAAAAAAAAAAAAATCAATATGAGTTGACATATTCATTTAATATACGAGTGTTTAATTATTATGATTAAAAAGATATAATTGAAAATTTAATTAAAACTCAAAGTAATTTATATAAAAATTAAATTATTTTAGTTTAAAAAAATAATATTTTTTTTTCATATGCTTCATAATTCAACACCGGTGTATTTACATGGGTATTGTACTAGTGAAATATTAAACATCAATAACCGCCTTATACAAGCCACAAAATAATCCAAAAGCCACATAACTACCTAACAGATGTTGTCACGGAAACGTGCGTAAGAACCCACAACAACGTACATTAAACTGACCAAATGTGCCCAAAACAACTGAAAAGCCACATAACTACCTGCCACGCGTAGTGACGAAAACGTGCATAAGAACCCACAACTGACCAAATGTGCCTTTATTCTGGCGAATCCAAAATAGCCCCACTCCATACCGTAGTTGTTTTGGCAGACTTAATATCTCCCTCCATCATCCGTCCTAGACCCGACAATGATAATAGCATGATCAGCGTATATATTTGATTTGTAAGGCCATCCGCCTTCATAAACATCTCCCTATAGTAGATGCTCATATACTCAGTTAATATAAACGTAACAGTTTTTTCGTCTTTAAAGAAAACATGTCTACAAATATTTAAATTTAACATCAATTATGTATATGTATATATATATATATATATATATATATATATATAAACGAATATGTAAAAAAAAATGTCTTCTTTGTTTAAAGTATCTAAAATATTATAAGCCTAATTTAATAAAGACGTTATGCGTAAATATTGGTATTATTCGAATACTACACAATCTGTTATTTTGTTAACCTAAAAAATAGGAATAAGGGAAACATTACAAAAACTATTGCCGGTTTTTAAAGGGAAACAAATCAACACAATCTATTATTTTGTTAACCTATAAATAAGAAAAATGGAACCATCAGAAAAACCAACACTGCATTTATTCATTAAATGATTTTGGCTGTAAATTTTGGCGAGAAATCATAAAAAGATTATTCTTTTTATATAATAATAGATGGGCTAATTGAGCCGTTTCAAATTACGATCCGTCTTTAATGTTACTGGTCGGTTTTTAAAATCGGGTTCTTCATATAATATAGGTCATGTTTAATAAAAAGAATCAGTTTTTGGGCTAAATTCTTTTCAAATTGGCTAAATGTTAAAAAAAAAAATAATGGACTGTAAACAAGAGTCAAGGCCGATCTTTGTCGCACGTCGGTTTACTACTGAAGAATCATATATTCAATCATAGACATTTATTTGTGCAACTATCTAGAATCACTCGCACGTCGGTTTACTACTGAAGAACCATACATTCAGGATAGTTATATGTGGCACTCTCTAGAATCATGAGTCGGAGGAGTTTGAAAATAAAGATTGATAGTGATGGATATTATGACGATAGAAAACTACGAACGTAGTATATAAAGAAGTGTTTAACAATATTTAAATTATCTTTCTAATTTTTTTTTTTTCTATTCTTATGATTTTTACAATTTTTTTTCTTTTATTATTTTTTCCTCTATCATATAGTTTTCTGTGCAAATGCACATGTTACAACTAGTATATATAAAACTAGGCTATTCAATTAATGCACAAAAAAGAATTTCCCGCTCACTTGATAAGCTAATTATGGTAAAACCGTTACATTTATATTAATTAAGAATAATCATATCTTATTAATTATTCTATCATATCTTTATATATATAATTTCTAGCTAAACATTAAATTTTACCTCATAAATTTTACCTACGTAGCAACTTTTCTAACACAAAAACTGTTACAATCTATTATTATTATTATTATTATTATTATTATTATTATTATTATTATTATTATTATTATTATTATTATTATTATTATTATTATTATTAAAATTATTATTATTATTATTATTATTATTATTATTATTATTTCATTAATCCACCATATCTCATTAATGATAAAATATTTACTTGCACTTTTTTAGGTTAATTAACAAAATAGTCTAGAATTTTTTTTTTACACAATGTTACATTCAAATGTTTTTAGATATGTATTCCTTCTAAAATTGTTTAAAAAAGTTGTAGGTGACTTCACATTTTTAAAAAATAATATAGAAAAAATTGAATACTTTTACAATACTAATATAATATTGTAGGTGTTTTTAATATTAACATACAAATATTATATTCTCTTATACAAAATAATATAAATTTTATATTCTCTTATACAAAATAATTTTATATTGTTTGACCCTGATGTATTGTTTATTCTCCTATATAATTATTATTTTTTTCTTCTTCTTTTTAAATAGGATCAATAATATTTTCCACTTCCGCCATTGAGTGACTCAAACTCGAGGTCTATTTATAATATTTTTAATTTAATATTGTTCCCGTGCATTGCACGGGGTATACACTAGTTAGACTTAAAAATTTGAACAACAAACGTTTAGTTTTTTATTTTATTTTTTCAAATAAAATGCTCCAACATGTATGAATGACACAAACTAAACACTGTCCCAATTTTTGTTTTATTATATGTTCATAGTGTGCTTGGAACAAAAATTGGCTATAATCTTTTTTATTTTTTTAAGGGCAATTGACGAAACTATGCTCTTCAAAATAAAACATTCTATAAAAGTTCTATCCATAAATACTCCATCTTATTTTTAAAAACCACCTTTTGAACATCCTTATCTATTTTTATTTCTCTTGAACATCCTTATCTATTTTTTTTCTCTCTCTCCCGTCTCTTTTTTTCCATTCTCTCTATATCTCTTTTCTCTCTCTCCAATCTCTTTTCCCCCACATCATTTCTATCTTCTTCCTGTTTCTTCTTTTCCTCTTCTCCAAATATTTCTTCTTATTCTTCTCCTCCAAATATGAATACCTAAGAAAAAAAGCAAAAAGCAACCAAAAGAATATAATATAAATAAAAAGAATGACATACATAACAATTAAATTAACTAAAAAACAACAAAAGTTTTGTTATTATAATAACTTTAGAAATTGATGACAAAAATTATGAAAACAAAAACCAAGATTAACAACAAAACAACGATATACGATTTGTCCAACAACATAAAAACAATTATAAATAAACAATAAAATAATAAACAAATTCAATTTTATAAACAAATAAATGAATGGAACAACAAAAAGCCGTAACAAATTCATGAAGATCATACAAAACAACTAAAAAGCTTGTTATATTTAACCGCTCAACGCAAGACACTTTCTTCCAGGAATGATCTCAATTAGCCTAGAGAACCCAACAATATTTCCACAAACAAATACCTGCCCTTAGTCCGTCAACAAAATTCCTGAAAATTGGCCGCTAGTATTCCATCGTGTCCCCTTTCAATATCCACTCAATGCAACCAAAAATCAATCTCCACTGCATTTGTTCTTAAAACTCCACCGTCGTGTGAAGACCGCGGGGAAGTGCTCGGCGACCTCCGTGGACGCGTTGAGAGCAAGTCGGTGGCGCGATGGAAGAACAATAATAACAAACAAAAAAAGACAATAATAACATTTTTTTTATGAGTGTGTCGCCTGAATTTGAAGACGAAAAAAAAGGAGAAAAAACAAAAATGGAGAAATATTACTGTGCAAGGTAAGAAGAAGAAGAAGAAGAAAGGAGAAGGAAAGAAAAATATACAGGCGGAGAAATCGAGGGAAGAAAATGGAGAGAAGAATATAAGAGAAAAATATGGGACGGTTAAGGGGGAACAGTTAAAGTAAAATAAATTCAATATAAAAAATTAAATAGGAATATTAGATGGAGTAAAATTGAAAACTAAAGGCCCCATTTTGTCTTAATAGCAGACAAAAGCATTAATATAAAACAGTTATTCTTAAGGAGTAAGAAATGTCTTTATTTCTTTTTTTAAAAATCAAATGGTCCAAAACATTTTAAGTTATGAGTCGATATATTTGTATCTAAACACGCCCTAACCATCCTAAATGGTCCTCATCATATTAATTATATCATCGCCGAAAAAAAAACACGAAATATCTTAAACCATCACATCACACAAATAGCCTCACCACATAAGTGACAACAAATGAAAATAAATATCCACGTCGCATAAGTACCCACAATGAAATATTAAACATCAATCACCGTCCTATAAAAACCACAAAAACAATCCAAAAGCCACATAATTGCCTACCACACGTAGTGACGGAACGTGCAATAAGTATTCACAGCAGCGTGCATGTCACTGGCCAAATGTGCCCTTATTTTGACAAACCCAAAATAGCTTCACCCAGTACCATAGCTCTGTTTTGGCAGACGTAATATCTGCCTCTACAATCCGTCCCAGACCCGACAATGGTAATAACATAATCTGCAATTCTATTTTGTCGTCATCTGCCTTAATAAACGTCTTCCTATAGTAGATGCTATATACAAAATAATTTAAATTAATGGCAATTAAATTCTCGAAAAATATATAATTTTAATATTAATATGTGAGTTAAAAAAATACTTCAAATCATACAAGTACATCAACACAAGTGTCATCACAACAGTCCCGTTATTGGTTGTATTCGTAGGAGATTGTTAATTCTCACTGTATGTATCCCATGGGAATATAGATGTGGTCACCTCCGAATACCACGCTATATTACAAGTGATAATTAATTAATATTAAATTCTAAATTAAATTATAAATTTATTTTGCCACAGAAATACAATATATACTACATCAATAAAAACATCTGTAGTATCCATGAGATGGAATTTTGGATCCGCATCCACACCACCATGGGCCGCCCTGAATCTCATTTCGAAATTTGCACTATAATCTTCATTAAGCATAAGGTATACCAAATGGTCGACAGAAAGAACATAGCGGATCCATACGTCAGTTATAAGAGGAACAATGTCGTAATCACCAAAAGGTGACGATCGATCGTTGCTGGCTCTATCTCCTTATATCACAGATCTGATAGTGTACGCCCAACAATGGTCTATAAAGAAAAAAAAAAGTATTATTGATATACAAGATATAATGAGAATAAATAATAGTGGACATGACTGTTATTTTAGCCAACTTATTGTAATTAAACATAAACAGAAAAATATATAGCCACAACAATCTCAAAAACTCTTACCCAAATTAAACTCACCATCTAGTTTGTATTTCTAAGAAAAAAATCTTGCCCATATTACATATGTATAAGTTAAGATTGCTGTGGGCAAGAATTATTTCTTAGAAATACAAACCTGATAGTGAGTTGAGTTTAATTTGAGTAAGAGTTTTTGAAATTGTTGTGGCTTATATTTTTCTGTTATGTTTAATTACAATAAGTTAGCTAAAATAACAGACATGACTACTATTATTTATTCTCATTATATCCTTTATATCAATAATACTTTTTTTTTCTTTATAGACTATTGTTGGGCGTACACTATCAGATCTGTGATATATGGAGATAGAGCCAACAACGATCGATCATCATCCTTTTGGTGATTACAACATTGTGTTCCTCCTGTAACTGACGTATGGACCCGCTATGTTCTCTCTGTCGAACATCTGGTATACCTTATGCTTAATGAATATGAAGATGAAAGTGCAAATTTCAAAATGGGATTCAGGGCGGCCCATCGTGGTGTGGATGCGGATCCAGAATTCTATCTCGTGGATACTACGGATATTTTTATTGATGTGAGTATATTTTGTATTTATATGGAAAAATAAATTAATAATTTAATTTAGAATTTAATATTAATTAATTATCACTAGTAATATAGCGTGCCGTATTCGGAAGTGGCCACATCTATATTCCCCATGGGATACATACCGTGAGAATTGACAACCTCCTACGAATACAACCAATAACAGGGGCTGTTGTGATGACACTTGCGTTGATATACTGAAACACGGTATGATTTTAAGTATTTTTTTTGAACTCACATATTAATATTAGTATTAAAATTATGTATTTTTCAAGGATTTAATTGCCATTAATTTAAATTATTTTGTATGAGCATCTACTACAAGAAGACGTTTATGAAAGCACATGACGACAAAATAGAATCGCAGATCATGTTATTACCATTGTCGGGTCTGGGACGGATTCTAGAGGCAGATATTACGTCTGCCAAAACAACTATGGTACTGGGTGGGGCTATTTTGGGTTCGCCAAAATAAGAGCACATTTGGTCAGTGACATGCTCGTTGCTGTGAATACTTATGCACGTTTCCGTCACTACGTGTGGTAGGTAGTTATGTGGCTTTTAGATTGTTTTTGTGGCTTTTATAGGACGATTATTAATGTTTAATATCTCATTGTGGATACTTATGCAACGTGGATATTTATTTCTGTGTTTTCATTTGTCGTCATTTATGTGGCGAGAATATTTGTATGATAATGGTTTAAGATATTTTGTGTTTTTATTTGTTTTTTTTTCTCATGTTTTCATTGGAGTACATATGTGGCAAGGATATAATTAATGTGATGGGATCACAACCAATTTTTGTTATAAGCACACTATGAACATATAATAAAACAAATATTGGGCTAGTGTTTAGTTTGGGCCATTCATACATGTTGGACCATTTTATTTGAAAAAATGATAATAAAAAACTAAACATTTATTGTTCAAATGTTTAAGTCTAATGGCCTAATTGAGTCGTTTCAAATTACGATCCGTCTTTAATGTTGATTTTTAAAATCGGCTTCTTCTTATAATATAAGTCATGTTAAATAAAAAGAATCAATTTTTGGGCTAAATTCTTTTCAAATGGGCAAAATGTTCAAAAAAATAGTTGGTTGTCAACAAGAGTCAAGGCCGATCTTTGTCTCACGTCGATTTTCTTCTTATTTTTTTTTTTCTATTCTTATGATTTTTACAATTTTTTTTTATCTTTTATTATTTTTTCCTCTATCATATAGTTTTTCGTGCAAATGCACGGGTTACAAGTAGTATATAAGGTAAAATCTAATATTCAGTTAAAAATAATATATATAAAGATAAAATAGAATAATTAATAAGATATGATTATAGCATCTGAATGAGAAGGTGAGCAACTAATGTGAGATGAAGGATAACAACAATATCAAAGAACATTTCAGATGTATGCATGCCATCAACACAAACTTAAATATTTTCACAAATTTCATGCTTCTGTCAAAATTTTACTCACAATGATATTCGAGCTTGTTAACTTCCTCCTCATTGCAATAGCAAAATCGAAAAAAATGATGTGTTTTGTTGTTGGTTGTAAAACAAAGATGTCTTTGAGTTGGATGTTTAGAAAAATAGAAATGAAAATGTTTTGCAGGTTTGATAGTAGTATTCAACACCTATATGATCATATTTTTTTTTTCAAAAAGATTACAAAAAAAACCTGTAGATATATCCTTGCTTTGCTACAGGGAGCAGGCAACGGGTTGGAACAAACACATTCAGCCCCCGGGTGAAAAACGGGTCGTTACCGAAATCTGCCATCTGAAGATAAATATAATAAAATTAGAATATGAACCAACTACTCAAATGTATACAGAGAGCAAAAAAAAATAAAAATAAATAAAAAATCAAGGTTTGAACTTATTCCAAAATAGAAGAAACTAGTACTAATATTCATGTACAAATGGGTGTTGAGTTAATGAATATATGTGTAAAGTTATTTATGTTTAATACCAAATCTAACTGCAGATCAAAAATAATATAAAAACATCACGAAACACAGATTTTCGCCATGTCAGCATTTGAAGCGTGAGAATCTACCACCTAAGCTCAACACGTTTTGAATTAATATATAGGGAGGGATTACAAAAAATGGGTGGTAACCTTCCAAAACCAAGATTTCAAGCCAAGGAGATTTAAACTTCCAAAAAATCACTGGAGAAATGAACACAACCAACCAAGATGAAGGAAGCCCTCTGCGAAAAACACATAACTCATGGGTGGTAACCTACCTTTTAAATTTGGAGGATAGTGGGCATAAATTTCTATAAGTAGGTTTATTTATTTTATTGATGAAAAGCTGTCATTTTTTCAGTTGCATCTGGAAATAAAAGTGCAATAAATAAAAAGTTATATGTATATTGAAATCAATAATGCCTCAATATGGAGACTGACAAACAATTAATAAGGGAATAATTAATGTTAGTTTTTTTTCTAATTGGTTGGGCTTTAGCTAGCATGCATGCCTACAAAACAGATCTCGGGTTTGTAGCCAAACAGCCTTTTCAGATCAATATTTATTATTAATAAAGGTAGGTTTCCTTTCTACGCAAGCATAAGCAATATTATTATGTACTCACAAGTTCTTTCTCTTTATGTATGTAGGCTTTCCACTTTCCATCTTCATAATTCAACTTCTTCTAACTCTTGATGGTTAAAATTAAAGCATATACAAATAAATAGCACAAATATAAAGTTGTATTTCCCTCCATATTTCAGAGTAAACAAACATGTATTTCCAATTTTCAAGGAACTTAAGTAATGTTTTCTTATTTCAGAGTAAACAGAATGAAGATAGAAGACAACATTACTTAAGTTCCTTTAGAACAATAAGAAAACAAAGTGACTTTAATTTGCAAGGTTAAACATATAGAAAGAATTCACTACAGCAATATTCCTATTATACACTACACACATAGTAAGTAGTAATTTATTTCATGGAAATAAAAGTCCAGCAAGACTCTCAAGTACCTATCTCACCAACATAACATATAAATTAGAGAGAAAATCTGACTTCCCATCAACCACATTAAAGATAACAACATAAAATTCTTATAAAAAAGAAAACTAAATATTCAATGAAATGAAAACAGAAAAATATTTCAGGCTTAGATGCTAATAAATAGAATACTCAAAATGAGAAAATTCTTAAGAGAATGAGAATACTCAAAAATGAGAAAATTCTTAATAGAATGAAAGAAATTTTTTTTAAAAAATAGCTTTAGTCGAGAATGAAAGAAAATTCTTGAGAAACAATAGAAGAATTTCAGGTTTAAAGAGAAAATGAAAGAAAAATTTTGAAATGCAGAGAAACCAAGAGCTGTGCAAAAACGAGTGGAGTGATAAGTGGTGTTTGGGTTTCCTTTTAGTTGTTTATATTCGGATGAGGGAAAGCAAGTTCTTGGCGTTTATAAAAAAAAAAAAAAAAAGGATGAATCATTTTCTTTGTCTTTATTTAATAGATGTTCACAATACTACGAACATAGGGATAGGTCACGGTAGGGAGACATGGACAACTACAAGTAAACCTTAAAGTTGACAACAATGTCAATGAGCAGGGAGTGGTTTGAAGCGCCACTCGTGAAGGACTGGATAGCCACCAACAGGGCAATAGACCGCGGCTTGAATAGTTTGCACAGGGCCACCATCTTCTTCCTCGGCAGTCAAAGTCAAGAACATCACCAAGGCCCTGGTCATGACAGCCCTCTCGACTTTCACAAGCTTAAAACTGTGACCCTGTTGTAATTTGGATTTTTAGTAGACAATGAAGCTTTGAACAAAATAAAAATAAGCAAAATAAGGCTAGAAGAATGATGTTCATCAAATCATTACAAAGCAAAATATATTATTAAGGACAGATGAGAAACGCACTTGCGTCTCTTCACTGATTTTCTGAATTGCTACATCAGCTGCTCCGACAATTCTAGCATAGACGCCTTTATCAATATCGCATGTACTCTGGCGCATCTCTTCCACTTCAAGTGGTATGAATGGAGATTCTAACCTCGGAGGAGGGATGCAATCCACGTCATAACCCTACAAAAAATCAGAAGCCCAGTTCAATCAAACAATACAGCCCTGCCATAGTTAACAATCTCAACTCTCAAATTCTGCATCAGCTAATAAGCTAATACACACACATCCATAGGAAACAAAGCATAACCCTCCTGATTTGAGAAGAAAAAACAAACCAACATAAACAAAAATATATATAATTAAACAAAATTAACGACTATATAAACCCTAATTATGAACAATCGGATTTCGCAAACAAACAGGACCAACTAAAACCCTAATTATGAACAAATCGGAATTCGGATTTTAGGGACAGATACCCTGGATTCGCGGACTTGTTTGAGGAATCTCTTCACCAGGTCGATGGTGTTTGGGCGAATCTCCTCGCCGGGCTTGTAGAAATAGGATTCAGGGACGTCATAATCCTTCTCTTCGAACCTAAACTTGCGCTTGTACCGTACAAACAATCCCCACCTGTCATCGTCCAGATTCGGGTATGTCGCCATCGGAATAATTTTGGCTCTCCGTCTCTCACTTTCCGGAGGATGCTATTTGCGTTGTTGGGACAGTCTTTGGGACGGGAAGGGATGGTCAAAATATATAATTTTAAAAATCCACTTACCTAAAATATTAAGTATTTTAGTGGGTCTCTCATTATATTGATATTTATGGAAAGTTAGTTCTAATTTTTTATTATTTTATTAAAGGGGATGGTCAAAATATATAATTTTAAAAATATAATTAAAAATATCCTTTTTGGAAAATTTAGTGTTAAAATATGGGCACTATTTGAATTAAGGAAAAATTGACCTTAATATCATGACTTGCAATCTAATCACTGAGGACCAACATGACGAGGTCAAAAGCAAGTCGAGCACTTTCAGTCGTTGGAGGTCGGCCGAAATTGGTCAAGAAAGTAGAAACGACAAGCACATTAAATTGAATAGCCTAGTTTTATATATACTAGTTGTAACCCGTACATTTGCACAGAAAACTATATGAGAGAGGAAAAAATAATAAAAGAAAAAAAAAATTGTAAAAATCATAAGAATAGAAAAAAAAAATTAGAAAGATAATTTAAATATTGTTAAACACTTCTTTGTATACTACGTTCGTAGTTTTCTATCGTCATAATATCCATCACTATCAATCTTTATTTTCAAACTCCTCCGACTCGTGATTCTAGAGAGTGCCACATATAACTATCCTGAATATATGGTTCTTCAGTAGTAAACCAACGTACGAGTGATTTTAGATAGTTGCACAAATAATTGTCTATGACTGAATATATGATTCTTCAGTAGTAAACCGACGTGCGAAAAAAATCGGCCTTGACTCTTGTTGACAGTCCACTATTTTTTTAACATTTAGCCAATTTGAAAAGAATTTAGCCCAAAAACTGGTTCTTTTTATTAAACATGGCCTATATTATATGAAGAACCCGATTTTAAAAACCGACCAGTAACATTAAAGACGGATCGTAATTTGAAATGACTCAATTAGCCCATTAGACTTAAAAGTTTGAAGAACAAACATTTAGTTTTTTATTTTATTTTTTTTCAAATAAAATGCTCCAACATGTATGAATGGCACAAACTAAACACTGGCCCATTTTTTGTTTTATTATATGTTCATAGTGTGCTTGGAACAAAAATTGGCTGTAATCTTTTTTATTTTCTTAAGGGCAATTGACGGAACTATGTTCTTCAAAATAAAACATTCTATAAAAGTTCTACATCATAGTGAATTCTATAAATACTCCATCTTATTTTTAAAAACCACCTATTGAACATCCTTATCTATTTTTTTTTTCTCTCTTAAACATCCTTATCAATTTTTTTTCTCTCTTTCTTTTTTCTTTCTCTCTCTCTCCCGTCTCTTTTTTTTCATTCTCTGTGTTTCTCTTTTCTCTCTCTCTCCAATCTCTTTTCCCCCACATCATTTCTTCTTTTCATCTTCTCCAAATATTTCTTCTTATTCTCCTCCTGCAAACATGAATACCTAAGGAAAAAAGCAAAAAGCAAACAAAAGAATATAATATAAATAAAAAGAATGATATACATAACAATTAAATTAACTAAAAACAAAAGTTTTGTTATTATAACTTTAGAAATTGATGACAAAAATTATGAAAATAGAAACCAAGATTAACAACAAAACAACGATATACGATTTATCCAGCAACATAAAAACAACTATAAATAAACAATAAAATAATAAACAAATACAGTTTTATAAACAAATAAATGAATGGAACAACAAAAAGCCGTACCAAATTCATGAAGATCACACAAAACAACTAAAAAGCTTGTTATATTTAACCGCTCAACGCATGACACTTTCTTCCAGGAATGATCTCAATTAGCCTAGAGAGCCCAAAAATATTTCCACAAACAAATACCTGCCCTTAGTTTGTCAACAAAATTCTTGAAAAGTGGCCGCTAGTGTTCCATTGCGTCCCCTTTCAATATCCACTCAATGCAACCAAAAATCAATCTCCACTGCATTTGTTCATAAAACTCCACCGTCGTGTGAAGACAGCGGGGAAGTGCTCGGCGACCTCCGTGGACGCGTTGAGAGCGAGTCGGTGGCACGATGGAAGAACAATAATAACAAACAAAAAAAAGACAATAATAACATTTTTTTTTTAATGAGTGTGTCGCCTGAATTTGAAGACGAAAAAAAAGGAGAAAAAACAAAAATGGAGAAATATATAAAAAATACAGGCGGAGAAATCGAGGGAAGAAAATAGAGAGAGAAGAATATAAGAGAAAAATATGGGACGATTAAGGGTGAACGGTTAAAGTAAAATAAATTCAATATAAAAAATTAAATAGGAATATTAGATGGAGTAAAATTAAAAACTAAAGGCCCCATTTTGTCTTAATAGCAGCATTAATGTAAAACAATTATTCTTAAGGAGTAAGGAATGTCTTTAATTCTTTTTTTAAAAATCAAATGGCCCAAAACATTTTAAGTTATGAGTCGATATATTTATATCTAAACACGGTCTAACCATCCTAAATGGTCCTCATCACATTAATTATATGATCGCTGAAAAAAAAACACGAAATATCTTCAACCATCACATCACACAAATAGCTCTCACCACATAAGTGACAACAAATGAAAATACGGAAATAAATATTCACATCGCATAAGTACCCACAATGAAATATTAAACATCAATCACCGTCCTATAAAAACCACAAAAACAATCCAGAAGCCACATAATTGCCTACCACACGTAGTGACGGAAACGTGCAATAAGTATTCACAGCAGTGCATGTCACTGGCCAAATGTGCCCTTATTTTGGCAAACCCAAAATAGCCCCATCCAGTACCATAGCTGTTTTGGCAGACGTAATATCTGCCTCTAAAATTCGTCTCAGACCCGACAATGGTAATAGCATGATCTGCGATTCTATTTTGTCGTCATGTGCCTTCATAAACGTCTTCCTATAGTAGATGCTCATATATAAAATAATTTAAATTAATGGCACTTACATCTTGAAAAAATATATAATTTTAATACTAATATGTGAGTTAAAAAAAATACTTCAAATCATACCATGTTCAAGTACATCAACACAAGTGTCATCACAACAGCCCCGTTATTGGTTGTATTCGTAGGAGATTGTCAATTCTCACTGTATGTATCCCATGGGGAATATAGATGTAGCCACCTCCGAATACCCTGACACGCTATATTACAAGTGATAATTAATTAATATTGAATTCTAAATTAAATTATAAATTTATTTTGCCACAGAAATACAATATATACTACATCAATAAAAACATCTGTAGTATCCACGGGATGGAATTCTGGATCCGCATCCACACCACGATGGCCGCCCTGAATCTCATTTTGAAATTTGCACTTCATCTTCATATTCATTAAGCATAAGGTATACCAAATGTTCGACAGAAAGAACATAGCGGGCTCATACGTCAGTTATAGGAGGAACAATGCCGTAATCACCAAAAGGTGACGATCAATCGTTGCTGGCTCTATCTCCTTATATCACAGATCTAATAGTGTACGCCCAACAATGGTCTATAAAGAAAAAAAAAAGTATTATTGATATACAGGATATAATGAGAATAAATAATAGTGGACATGACTGTTATTTTAGCTAATTTATTGTAATTAAACATAATAGAAAAATATATAGCCACAACAATCTCACAAACTCTTACTCAAATAAAACTCATCATCTAGTTTGTATTTCTAAGAAAAAAATTCTTGCCCATATTACATATGTATAAGTTGAGATTGTTGTGGGCAAGAATTTCTTAGAAATACAAACTAGATGGTGAATTTAATTTGAGTAAGAGTTTTTGAGATTGTTGTGGCTTATATTTTTCTGTTATGTTTAATTACAATAAGTTAGCTAAAATAACAGTCATGACCACTATTATTTATTCTCATTATATCCTTTAAATCAATAATACATTTTTTTTTCTTTATAGACTATTGTTGGGCGTACACTATCAGATCTGTGATATATGGAGATAGAGCCAACAACGATCGATCATCATCCTTTTGGTGATTACGACATTGTTCCTCCTGTAACTGACGTATGGGCCCGCTATGTTCTTTCTGTCGAACATCTGCTATACCTTATGTTTAATGAATATGGAGATGAAAGTGCAAATTTCGAAATGGGATTCAGGGCGGCCCATCGTGGTGTGGATGCGGATCCAGAATTCTATCCCGTGGATACTACAAATGTTTTTATTGATGTGAGTATATTATGTATTTATGTGGCAAAATAAATTTTTAATTTAATTTAGAATTTAATATTAATTATTATCACTTGTAATATAGCATGTCGTATTCGAAGGTGGTCACATCTATATTCCCATAGGATACATATGATGAGAATTGACAATCTCCTACGAATACAACCAATAACGGGGCTGTTGTGATGACACTTGCGTTGATATATTGAAACACGGTATGGTTTGAAGTATTTTTTTTAACTCACATATTATTAGTATTAAAATTATATATTTTTCTAGGATTTAATTGTCATTAATTTAAATTATTTTGTATGAGCATCTACTAAAGGAAGACGTTTATGAAGGCACATGGCGACAAAATAGAATCGCAGATCATGTTATTACCATTGTCGGGTCTGGGACGGATTCTAGAGGCAGATATTACGTCTACCAAAACAACTATGGTGCTGAGTGGGGCTGTTTTGGGTTCGCCAAAATAAGGGCACATTTGGTCAGTGACATGCTCGTTGTTGTGAATACTTATGCACGTTTCCGTCACTACGTGTGGTAGGTAGTTATGTGGCTTTTAGATTGTTTTGTGGCTTTTATAGGACGGTTATTGATGTTTAATATTTCATTGTGGGTACTTATGCGACGTGGATATTTATTTCCGTGTTTTCATTTGTCGTCACTTATGTGGCGAAGATATTTGTGTGATATGGTTTAAGATATTTCGTGTTTTTATTTGTTTTTTTTTTTTTCTCATGTTTTCATTTGAGTACTTATGTGGCGAGGATATAATTAATGTGATGAAGACCATTTAGGACGTTTAGAGCGTGCTTAAATACAAATATATCGACTCAAAACTTAAAATGTTTGGGCCATTTGTTTTAAAAAAAAAAAAAAACTAAAAAAGATCACAACCAATTTTTGTTCTAAGCACACTATGAACATATAATAAAACAAAAATTGGGCCAGTGTTTAGTTTGGGCCATTCATACATGTTGGACCATTTTATTTGAAAAAAATAATAATAAAAAACTAAACGTTTATTGTTCAAATTTTTAAGTCTAATGGGCTAATTGAATCGTTTCAAATTACGATCTGTCTTTAATGTTGATTTTTAAAATCCACTTCTTCATATAATATAAGTCATGTTAAATAAAAAGAATCGGTTTTTGGGCTAAATTCTTTTCAAATGGGCTAAATGTTAAAAAAAAAAATAGTTGGTTGTCAACAAGAGTCGAGGCCGATCTTTGTGTCACGTCGGTTTTCTTCTTATTTTTTTTTCTATTCTTATGATTTTTCCAATTTATTTTATCTTTTATTATTTTTTCCTATATCATATAGTTTTTCGTGCAAATGCACGGGTTACAAGTAGTATATAAGGTAAAATTTAATATTCAGTTAAAAATTATATATATAAAGATATGGTAGAATAATTAATAAGATATGATTATAGCATCTGAATGAGAAGGTGAGCAACTAATGTGAGATGAAGGATAACAACACAATATCAAAGAACATTTCAGATGTATGCATGCCATCAACACAAACTTATATATTTTCACAAATTTCATGCTTCTGTCAAAATTTTACTCACAATGATATTCGAGCTTGTTAACTTCCTCCTCATTGCAATAGCAAAATCGAAAAAATGATGTGTTTTGTTGTTGGTTGTAAAACAAAGATGTCGTTGAGTTGGATGTTTAGAAAAATAGAAATGAAAATGTTTTGCAGGTTTAATAGTAGTATTCAAAACCTATATGATCATATTTTTTTTCAAAAAGATTACAAAAAAAAAAAAAAAAAAAACCTGTAGATTCATCCTTGGTTTGCTATAGGGAGCAGGCAGCGGGTTGAATTCAACCCCCGGGTGAAAAACGGGTCATTACGGAAATCCGCCATCTGAAAATAATAAATAGAATAAAATTAGAATATGAACCAACTACTACTCAAATGTATACAGAGAGGGCAAAAAATAAAAAAAAATAAAAAGAAATCAAGGTTTGAACTTATTCCAAAATAGAAGAAATTACAAAAATGGGTGGTAATCTTCCAAAACCAAGATGAAGCCCTCTGTGAAAATCTGTATGTAGGTTGCTTTTCACTTTTCATCTTCATAATTCAACTTCTTCTAACTCTTGATGGTTAAAATTAAAGCATATATAAATAAATAGCACAAATATAAAGTTGTATTTCCCTCCATATTTCAGAGTAAAATAAACATGTATTTCCAATTTTCAAGGAACTTAAGTAATGTTTTCTTATTTCAGAGTAAACAGAATGAAGATAGAAGACAACATTACTTAAGTTCCTTTAGAACAATAAGAAA
>CACSLK010027831.1:12711246-12771413 GCA_902706635.1 Striga hermonthica
TTTTTTTTTACTTTGTGGAGATCAAATATTTGAACTGAGAGTGCTTTCGGCTTTACACTCTTTTCAAACAAAGTATCTATTGAAATATGGAAGCATGATTTGGAATATGATCACAAAATTACCGGAAAATATAACCAAGCCGTCAGCAGACACCCTCGCAAGCTCCGGAACAGTCTTGTTGAGATACTTGGGCGACAAGTAATCTAATGCATCTGAGACTATGACGAGTGAGAAAGATTTAGGCCTGTACGGAAGAGGAAACTTGATATCAGCCACACGCACGACGCCTTTGTGCACTAGGCTCTTGCAGTTTCTATCGGGTTCGTCCAGCTCATATGGCTCTACACCCCAAGCTTCTGTATCCTCTTCTTTTAGTAGCTGAGAGACTACTGAGCAGGTATCGGGCCCCACATGCAACACTTTACGCATACTGTCGCCATATGCTTTCTTTAGAATAGGTACTACTCTCTGAACTTCTTGAGTACATGAAACACCACCTGCATATAATACATGGTAACGTATTACACACAATAAGTTTCCTATATGATAAGAAGAAAAAGAAGCGGGTGAAGATGATGTGGCAATGGCAGGCAGTGGGAGCCACCCTGCACTCAGTCTCCCATGCCATCTTCATCCAAGATTTAAAACAAAGTAAAAATTAATAATATTAAAAAAAGAATGAAACTTAGTTAGAAGAAAGCTGCAGTCTATCCGTCTTCATTCAAGAAAAGCACAAAATTAAAGAAATAAAGAAAACAGTGAACTTATAAGATTTTTCTTTTTCTTTTCTTGGAAAAGATTCCTCTAATGCAATGTCTTTGCCGAGAGCATATTAAACTTATATAAAGATAAAATGCATGTATTAACAAAAAGAATTGTACTTATATGATTTTTCCTAGGAAAATATTTTCTCGGCGCACCCTACTTTATCATCTTAGCTGCTGCCATTTGGTGGCTAAAGTGGTAAATGTCAGATACAAACATCTTATTTGTTATTTGAGATTATTAAACAAAACAAGTGGAAAGTATACAATCATAAAATAGGTAACGCCAGAACAGATACATTTGTTTCTGTCCATATCTACCAGGGAACAGATTATATCTAGTATTGATGCCATCGTCTTGTACTGGAAAGAATTTATTGGTCCTGTAAGCTATAACAAAGGATGGGAATAAACTAATATGGACTACTTTTAATTCATAAGGAATTACCATCAAGTCTATTTAAAGCGCCAATGTCGCCACTCCTGCCACCTGTTGGCAAACAATTTAAAAGTCAGAATAATTGCAAATGACGGAATTAACAAGAAAATTGCCTTGCCCATTATTTCAAAGCTTCCAACAAATTATTTAGGACATACCGACATATAAGTGTGTGAATTATATGTCCAAAAACGTAACACACACAAACCTGAGCCATGATACACATAACCAACAATCAGCAGAGCTCCCTGGTAAAATGGAAACACAAATAAGTTAATGTTTGCATACTAATAATAACAATATAACAGTTTGCTGATTATGAATTCAAAGTAGGGAAGCATACTCTTCAATGTTAGTTATTAACAGGCTCATTACCAGACATATCTGTACAGGAGGAGGGACACATTTCTTTCTCATGATTGTGCAGTATGTAAGACAGAAAGGAAAGCAGGTATGCAAGTGCAGTGCATGCTTGAGTGTGTTTTCGTGTAATGTCCGTGAATAATGTGTCCATGCATATGCTCATGCACTTATGTATATCTGCATATTTGTGGTAGGACGTGAAATAAATGCAGCCAAGCCTTACCACAACAAAAAGGCCTATAGACAATAGTGGAGATGGATGGGATTTCGAGTGCAATGAACCCACAAAAGGAAGGCTCCCACTGTCTGCAAGGCGGCGACCAGCTGTAGGTCTTCTTGACATCGTCTTATAGTTCAAAAAGAACCTACCACCGACAAGACTATGTGAAGCCACAAAATATATAAAATCCAACAGATAGGATAGCTTATCTTTTACAAGCATATAATAACATCTGCTAATAATCTATAAGAATCGTCAGCTTCACCATGACTTTAACCGATCAGAAATTCAGAATAACTAAACTGCGTGTGGAGCCATTTATGCTAAAAGTAGAAAAATAAAATAAATGTGTATTGAATCAAAGAACTCCAAGAAACATCACATCCATGATCTACGGCTTATCCTACATTACCAACAGATCAGCGTGTTGATATCAAAAGTACGACAGCTACATGAGCAAAGGCAAGTTACAACTAAAGTTTTCGCCTTTTTCCCACTGCGTTTTGCCTCATCCAAGAAGATCAACGAGCAATATATTATAATATATAACTAAACTATATTAGCCAGACATTTACAAGATCAAATAAGCCATAACCTGTCCAAAATACATAAAAATTAAAAGGGAAAAAGGAGTGAGTGCGTGGGAAAGAGTAACAAGATATCAGCTACTACAAGCTCCAAAATGGGCGTAGAACCATACACATTCCTAATACAGCAGCAGAATACAGAACGTCTCAAACTAACGGAATAAACACACCATCAAGAGCTGATTTTTCATTGAAATCACGATTAAAACGAACGAATCAGTGATCCATTATAAATGAGCGGGCGAAAAATCACAACACGAACAACAAATTGAGAAATGAAAATTTGAGAAGCTTACCTGAATTGAAAAGGCTTGAAGCGGATCTGGATCTGCTGTTCTTTCTTGCTTAACCTTTGAGCTCGGGGGACACAAAGAAGCCAAGCGCTTTCAGATTTATGTGAGTGGGCAAATTGTTTTCATTCATCTATTAGTTTGTTATTTTTATTTATGTCATTTTCAGTAAATTTCATGAATATAATTAAGTGGAAATGTCAGGTAGAACCATTTCGTCGGGTTTGTAACCGTTAGATCATCATACAATCGTCGAGGATAATTGATCTAACAGTTACAAACTCTGACGGAATAGTTCCGTAACGGGACGTAGCATCTCCCTATAATTAAGTTCGTGTTTGCCTTTATTGCTTTTATTTACTTTAAATCAGTCGTTATTACATGTGCACGGGTCTTAAAAAAAAATTAACATAAGCTTTTATATAAAGATAACAACTAAAATAAAAAAATATTTAACAATATGTATCACATTTATAATTGAATTGTTGAATTAACTAAATAAGTTATTTGAGAACTATTACATCTTAACTTAATTTTTAGATTTTAGTAAAAGAATAAATATAAATGTGGAACTTGCACTATATTGATGAGAATTGTTGTATGAATCTAGTGAATAATATAATTTGAGCATTATAATAATAATTATTATGGTACGGCCAAAAAAAATGGGCAATGTAAATCTTATATACAATGTAATTTAATCTTTTATAGGTTTCC
Organism: Striga hermonthica; assembly: GCA_902706635.1. NCBI lineage: Eukaryota > Viridiplantae > Streptophyta > Magnoliopsida > Lamiales > Orobanchaceae > Striga > Striga hermonthica. Next base: position 12,714,627 of record CACSLK010027831.1, read on the forward strand.
TGCCAGAAAATCGTAGAGGTCAGTTTCTAATGTAATATTAAAAAATGAATGTCGGTTGTAGTTTCAAATGGAGGATATTACGTGATTGTGTTTATCGTCTGGTTGGTACGTTTATCATTCTCTATTGGTGGCTCAAAGAGGTGGATTAAAATTAAATAATTTGACATCTCGGTATATTCAAAATCTCTCATTTGGATTTTCGTGTGGTGAGCAAGCTACTTAAATCTAAGTATTGTTATTGGTTGGATGTTCGACTAGCGGTGACTATCGTTTTTCTTGTAGAAAATGTGGAATTTGTTTGAATTGATTACTCATATTTTTTTTTTTATAGAAAGCATATCATTGCTCGAGCATGTCTTAAATCAAGGAGATGGTGGTGTTCGTATTTTATCTCTCGTTTTTCTTGCGTGGAGAATGACAAAATAGATTATGTGAATATAATGTGGCCATGATATCTCTTTGAATTCTTGTCGAGGAAAATCCCTGAGCATTGGGACCGAACATTTATATAAACTCTTTGGCAAGGTAATTCGATCCTCGATGAATTTTGTAGACAAACCACGAAGATACATTGGGTGATCGGGTCTTGAAAACCTACGTGGACAACTCATGCCGAAACAACGAAATGACTCGAGTATTGAAAAGCTATTGCGGACGAGTCATTGAGTTTTGAGGACAAAATGCGAGCATGAATCCATCAAAGTGTGGTGATAATGGGGGGCAAGTTTGATGGTGCCAATCGCCGGTGACAGTCTCAAAGGCAGAAATCATTCACTTTTGAAGAGGTAGAATAATTTAAAGTGGTATTCTCGACCTTCAAGTATAAAACTAATTCCAACTCTTGTCGGCGGTCAAGTTTGATTGACACAATTTACTGAACATTGAGTCTCTTAGCATTGTTTTTTTGAGAAATGTTCATTGTTTGAATATCTTAGGCAAAGTGTTACTGAGATTGTAGTGTATATGGATATGTTTAGAATTATTATTTGAGTGACTAACAAAATGCAGAAAATGAGGTTTACGTGGAGCCTTGAACAAAAAACTTGGCATGACTAAGGCCTTCGGGCTGGCCGCTCTCGAGTCATCATGTATAACCAAGAAAGGGAGGTAAAAAAATATGTTTGATTCTTTTATCTTGGTTCGTTAATTATGCATTCGGTAACATTAATGGAAATGATCAATCACTATCCATCTTGTTGTGTTCGGTGTGTATCTATTTGTCTTCATTGGCAGGTCGAAATGTTTGAGTTGTTCAAAAGAAAAAAAAAATCCCTTATGACTAAGGCCTTCGAGCTGGGTGGTCGCTTGTTTCTGGAACAATCTTTTCGAATTGAGCAAGTGCCTGAAGAAAAAATTCCACCGTGACTAAGGCCTTCGGCCTATATGGTCTTCTGGTCGAACGGTCCCATAAGTGGGCTGAGCAGACGTTAATTGGCGGTCCCGAGGCTTAAAAATTCACCATGACTAAGGCCTTCGGGCTAGGTCATCATCTGTTCGAACGGTCCAATGAGCAGGCGGGCAGACGCTAATGGGTGGCCCTGAGGCCTAAAAATCCACCATGACTAAGGACTTCAGGCTGAGTGGTGGATCCTAGTTTTGGGTCGTTGGAGATAGGGAGGACGGAGACCTCAGAGGCATGTTGATGGCTTTTATTTCGTTTGGATTATAAATTTATTTTTTGACCTCAGTGACATGTCGATGGAGTTCATTTAGTGCAATTCACGGAGTTTATTTGTAAACTTCGATGGCAAGTCGATGGTTTATTACATGGTTTGGCCTTGTCGAATGTATCTTTCGACCTCAATGGCAGGTCAATGGAGTTCACTTAGTGCAATTCACTGAGTTTATTTGCAAACCTCGGTGGCAGGTCGATGGTTTATTACTTGGTTTCGCCTTGTTGAATGTGTCTTTCGAACTCAATGGCAGGTCGATGGAGTTCACTTGGTGCAATTAACGGAGTTTATTTGCAGACCTAGGTGGCATGTCGATGGTTTATTACTTGGTTTGGTCTTGTCGAATTTGTTTTTTATCTCAGTGGTAGGTCGATGGAGTTCACTTGGTACAACTCACGGGGTTTATTTGCGGACCTCAGTGGCAGGTCAATGGTTTATCACTTGGTTTGACCTTGTCGAGTTTGTTTTTTGACCTTAATGATAGTTCGATAGAGTTAACTTGGTGCAATTCACATAGTGTATTTGCAGACATTGATAGCAGGTCGATGGTTTATTACTTGGTTTGACCTTGCCAAATTTGTTTTTTAACCTCAGTGGCAGGTTGATGGAGTTCACTTGGGGCAGTTCACGGGGCGTATTCACAGACCTCGGTGGAAGAGGTTTTTCCTTGGTGTGATTTATAGATTTATTTGTAGGCCTCGGTGGCAGAGCTCAAAAGCAGGTCGAGCACTTTCAGTCGTCGGAGGTCGGCCAAAATTGGTCAAGAAAGTAGAAACGACAAGCGCATTAAATGTGATACGATATGGTTGACTTTCAAACTTTGAACTGAGGACCAACATGACGAGGTGGTCGAAAAGGTTTATCTTTGAGCGAAGAGAGCTCGAACATGGTGGTCGAAAAACAGTAGACGTGAGTTCAAATTTTTAAATTCAAGATTCAAGGAGAGGTTCAAAAAATCTATCAAAGTATCATGGAAGTCCAAGTAAGCAGTTCGATAGATATCAAAGGAAGGTCGATATTGCAAAATGAGGAGCAAAGGGATTTACTATAGGAACCAAGGTTCGACCTGAATGTGGCGTCAGTCATATGTTTTCAACCTCAGTGGTAGGTCAATCAATTCTCGATCTCATCAACGATCATTCAGTTTTTGACCTCAATGGCATCAGGTCATTCGGGTTTCGACCTCAGTGGTAGGTCAATCGATTCTCGACCTCATCGACGGTCATTTAGTTCTCGACCTCAGTGGCATCGGGTCATTTGCTTTTCGACCTCAGTGGTAAGTCATTCGATTCTCGACCTAGCAGCGCCATGTCATTCGATTTTCGATATCAGTGGTAGGTCATTCTGTTCTCAACCTTAGTGGCGCGGGTCATTCGGTTTTCGACCTCAACGGTAAGTCATTCGGTTATCAACCTCATCGGAGGTCATTTAGTTCTTGACCTCAATGGCGTCGGGTCATTAGGTTTTCGACCTCAGTGGTAGGTTATTCGGTTTTTGACTTCATCAACATGTCATTCAATTTTCGACCTTAGTGGTAGGTCATTCGGTTCTCGACCTCAGTGGTGTCGGGTCATTCGGTATTCGACCTCAGTGGTAAGTCATTCTGTTCTCGACCTCATCAGCGGTCATTAAGTTCATGACCTCAATGGCATCGAGTCATTTGGTTTTTTACCTCAATGCTAGGTCATTCGGTTCTCGACCTTAGTGGCGTCGGGTCATTTGGTTTTCAACCTCAGTGGTAGGTCATTCAGTTCTCAACCTCATTGGCGGTCATTCGGTTCTTGACATCAGTGACATTGGGTCATTCGGTGTTTGACCTCAATGGTAGGTCATTCGGTTTTTGACCTCATCGATAAGTCATTCGATTTTCGACCTCAGCAGTGGGTCATTCGGTTTTTGACCTCAGTGGTAGGTCACTCGGTTCTTGACCTCATCGGCAGTCATTCGGTTCTCAACCTCAATGGCGTCGGGTCATTCAGTTTTTGACCTTAGTGATAGATCATTCAGTTTTGGACCTTATCGACAAGTCATTCAGTTTTCGACCTCAACAGCGGGTCATTCAGTTTTTGACCTCAGTGAAAGGTCACTATGTTTTCGACCTTAGTGGAAGATCACTTTGTTTTCGACCTCAGTGGAAGGTCACTCGATTTTTTACCTGAAGGTGGCGTCAGGGCATTCGGTTTCCGACCTCAGTGGTGGGTCATTCAGTTTTCTACCCCATTTGCAGGTTATTCGGTATTCGACCTCATCGTCAGGTCATTCGATTCTTGACCTCAGTCGCGTCGGGTCATTCACTTTTCTACACCGTTGGCAGGTTATTCGGTATTCGACCTCATTGTCAAGTCATTTGGTTCTCGACCTCACTGGCATCGGGTCAGTTGTTATTCGACTTCAGTGGTAGGTCATTCGGTGGTCACTCAAGATATTTGGTGTTCATTTGGTGGTCATTACATTCATTTAATGGTTACCATTATTTAGAAGTCATGCATATCATGCGATGTTCATTTGGTGACTATTCGGTGGTTGAGGATTTATTCAACTTATAACCACAACGGTAGATTGACAGAACAACCAAAGGACGCATTCACTCTTAGATCGAGTTATGCTCACTCGACCGGGGGAGGGGGGGGGACTAAATGATATGAGATATTTTACTAGACCGATTTTAATAGATTAAAAATAATATATTGGAGAATAAACCTACATATGGGCTAGGACACATGTCATAATGGTATTGCTGAAGCCCAACTTAGGCACTAAGGTACACTTCCCCTATAAAAGGGGCCTAAGGTATTCTAAAAGATACATTCTCTCTACATTCATTACTATATTCTCATATTGCACTCCTTATCTCTGGCGATTGGTGACTTAGGCATCAGAGGCTCGATGTCGGGACCCCTCCCGGCGTTGATTTCTTGCAGGTACGGAGGCCGTCCCAGTTGAAGGAACCCGGGTGAAGTCCATTTCACTACCATACTGAGATTTTAATTTTCAGTATTGTGTAAGTACTATGTTTCGATTTTTGTTAAGTAAAACTTTGCATCAGTACGTAATTAACACTAATAATCGCCCTTATTTATGAATCCCGAATGCGCTACGTCAAAGTGGTAGACTCGTATGCTTCGTAAGACTATTTGGTGTAAATTTGTGATTCGCATTGACAAATATACTGGTTTGGTTTTGACTATTACACTTGAGAATTACCAAAACTGTTTTAGAATTCATTTTTTCTCAAGTTCCCATATACTACCCTTAAATATTATTATTTAGTTCGTATATTAATCGTTATAAACATGTATTCTTTTTATTTCTAAACCTTTATAATATTTTTATTTATATTTTTTTTTGTATAAAACATATCAAAATAATTATATTTTGACAATCTTTAATTTGACATCCACATCGCATATATAAAATAAAAATAATTTTATCTATCTTTGTAAAAAACTAATTTTATTATCAAATCAATTTAAGAATATCAAATAACAATATTTTTATAAAAATAATAAACATCTAATTCATAAATACACCATAAAATAATTATGTTAATGTGTTTTTTTTTTTTGTTTCATAGATTATGGATAAAATATAGAAATAAGTTTACATAAAACAAATTTAAGAACTAATATAAAGAAACATCATTTCTTGATTTAAATAGATTATATATGGAAATGAATGTATTATGGTGTTTAAAATAATAAATATAAAGAAACAATATAATTAAATGTAATAAAATATTTCTATATTTAATAAAGTTTAAAAATAATACCCCCTGCATAAATTAACATTCTATATTAACTCATATAAATTTGAAATACTTAAAAATCTATCTATCTATATCTATCTATATATATATAAAGAGGGAGTTGATGGAATTGATGTTACTAATGATAGCAGTAAATGCTTCTTTTGGAAATGGTATCAACAATATTTTTGGAAATAAATATATAATTAGTATGTTTGCCTTTTAGATTTAATAAATCATTCATGATAATTAGTTAACAATTTAATATGTAATAAGTATTTTCTATGACTTGATTTTTAGAAATAAATTTATAATTAGTATGTCTGCCCTTTTGATTTACTAAATCATTCATGATAATTAGTTCTCAATTTAATATATAATAAGTATTTTCTGACTTAAAAGACGATATTAATTAATTACTGACATATTTAGTGATTGAATTAAATGATATAATACATATTAGTGTCTATACATAATATAAATATCATGAAAATTGGTGCCTACGCATAAAATAATTATTATGAGACTTATGATTCAACCTGATTCAAATTTCAAGAAGTGCCTATGCATAATATAATTATTATGCCGTACACTATTATTCAGCCTGATTCAATTTTCAATTAGTGCCGCCTATGCGTAATATAATTATTATATTTGAAGTTTTTAAAAGCTATTAAATTGAGAATTTTAAGTAAACATTCTATATAAAAATAATCATAAATTTTAGTTTCAATTTTTCTAAAAATAAAAAATCAATATAATTATGAGAATCATTCAGTATGAAAATGTAAAAAATAAAATTTAATATGACTTTTCACCATATATTTAATAATATATATATATATATATAGATATATATATGTACCATCTATATCTATATAATGGACCAATCCTTATTGTTATAATTGACATAATTTTAGGCGGGAAATTTTTTCGTCTATATTTGAAATTTAATTAAAATTTATTTATTAGCAAATCTTATGCATGAAAAACATGTTATTTTTTATACACTCAGTGACTACTACTCAGTAACTACAAATTGTATTAAATTTAAATTTTGACCGTAGTTTTATTAGATATATTTTTAATGAGATATTATATTAATTTAATAGTAATTTATTGACACAATTCAAAAAATTATTATGGAAATTGATTTGATTAAATATATTATCATCTATGGTTGTAGAAACTAATTTAGTTAATTATATTTACTATCAGAAGCACTTAAAAAATGTAATAAAATAATCAAAATAACTATGTTTAAATCACACTAACTTAATAAATAATTTAAAATATTAATAAAGGTTTATAAAATATAGTCAATTTAGTTATAAAAAGGTACATCCCTATTGAATACATTATATGCAGTGATAATAGTATTAAAAATTTAAATAATATACTAATACAGATAAAATTTAATTGTGGGGTGCAACTTAGAATTCTAAATTTCACATTTGAAATATCTATGCACAGTAAAAAAAAGCTATTTAATTTTTTAAAAATATATAAGTTTTCTTTTATACTATTTTAAAAATATCTATATCTATATCTATATCTATATCATTATCTATATCTATATAATGGACCAATCTTTATTATTATAATTGACATAGTTTTAGGCGGAAAAATATTTTCATTTATATTTAGCATATACTTAGCCTTTATCTATTAGCAAATTTTATACATGAACATTAATTATTTTTTGTTTACTCATTGACTACTATTCATCAATTGAGTTAAATATAATATTGATTGATGACATATATTTTCAATAAGACCTAATATTAATTTCGTAGTAATTTTTAACACAATTAAAAACACTATTCAAATTTTGAAATATTGATTTGATTAACTATATTATTATCTCATGGATGTAGATTTTAACTTTATTAAGTATAATAACCTATCTAAACATGGCCACGGGCCGAACCGGCCCGGACCCGGCCCGAACCTGGCCCGAACCCGGACCGGCCCGAACCGGACCCGGACCGGAAAAGCCGGTTTTCGAACCGGAACCGGACATCTAGAGGGCCGGTCCCGGGCCTCTTCGGTAAAAAAAAAAACCCGGCGGGCCGGGCCGGGTACGGTCCGGGTTCCGGGTTTTTGAGCCAACGAGGAAAAAGAAGAAGAATATGTGGGGCCCGGCCCGGAACCGACTCGACCCGCCGGGTTTGCGACCCGGCGGTTAAGGGCCAGTTCAGTGAACCGGCCCTTAGTTACAAGCGGGTCGGGCCCGGTTCACTACACGGTGAACCGCCGACCCGGCAGGCCGGGCCGGGTTTCGACCCGGCCCGACAAATGGACACGTCTAAACCTATCAGAAGTACTTAAAATATCTAACAAATAATCAGAATAATTGTGTTTGAATCATATTAACTTAATGAATAATTTATAGTAATAACAAAATTTGCTAAAGTATAGTCAACATAACCATTAAAAAGTTTATGTTCATTGAATATATTATTTTATTAGATATACTATTGAAAATCAAATTTAATATATTAATAAAATTATTATTTGATGGTCGAGTGAAATTAAGAATTATAAACATTGGAAATATATGCATACATAAAAAAAAAAGATTAGGTTCTAAAAAGCATATTCTTATTATATACTATTTAATAAAGAAAAATGAGTAAATAGGATAATATATATAGTCAAATATCATAATTAAAAATTATAGCATTTGATAATAATTGAAATATATAATTTATCTAAACATTTAAATTAGATATTAATAAACTCATTATATATGTTGAATATATTTAGTAAATATATAAATATATACGAAAAAATTTAAAATAAAAATAAATAGTTTACTATGAAAAAAAATGTGTTGCATAAGCGATTAAAGTTACTACAATTTAAATTTAATTATCAAACAATTATTATTTCATGCATCTAAAATTAGAATAACGTAAAATAAATTTTACGGTTAAAACATTAGTTAGCTATCGAGCATATGCAAAATATGATTTGTTCAAAAAGTTATAAAATTAAGATAATCAGTAATTTTACAAGTATTTGTAAGCCATTAATTGTATACAAACATCATATTTAATATCTAGATATCGATACTATTTTATAAAATTATAAATAGTAAGATTTATATATTAAATAGTCAAAACCTGTAAAATAAATTATAAAAGATATCCAAACAAAATTTATATTTATTAATGACTTGATATATTGAGTCTGGTACAATTATCATGTTGTATTAAATAAATTAACAATATTTTAATAATAAAATATTAATCTATAGTATACCCCGTACATCGCACGGGTATCAATACTAGTTTAATAAAAAAAGAACCAACGACGCTATGAATATAAAATATAATTACAACACAATAAAACTTGTTTTAAAAATACTTTGAATAAAATATATGGTATTTTAAAAAGTATTTAATTGAGTCATATACAATTTTGAAATTATAATTAACAAAATATTATGTTGACAACCTTAGTGTAAAAACACGGGCATGGTTTTGAATTAATTATCACTAGTTATTTATTCTTTTTGTATATTTATCATATAATTTAATAATAAAGTATAAATTATTTTAATTTTTTTATTGCATAAATATTAATATATTTACTTCCATGCAGTACACTTCCATTATACTAGCTATAAATAATGTAATATAATTATATTACTTTTTATATGTATTTATGGTAAATATACTAAACGTTTAGATTGAATAAAAATAAAAAGTGGAGTTATAGTTATAAAATATTAATAAAAATATAAGAATATAATATTAATCAAAAGTAAGTGAAAATACGTGTGAACCATACAATTTATGCGATTTATTGTTATAGAAGTTTATATATAAGTGTTGAATTAATAATGAAATTTTGAATGATATAATAACATTCGAAAAATGTAAAAATAAGTATATGGGGAGCGGGAGGAATTGTTAAAGATGTTCTCTGCCTGTCATCTACGAAACCAATTTCAAACGCAATTTGCCAAGTCATCAATCCGCATGCCTTCACACGTCATCGATCCTGAGCGCAATTACTTTAAGTTAACAACAACCCTTGATTAATATACAGCAATCAACGGTTCTGATACATTCTCATCCAGCAAAAAGAATTTTTTCGCAGACCGATCTTCAATATAAATATGCCCTTCACGCGTCCGCCATTTTCACCTCCAATTTCTTTCATATCGCGATATTCTTACTTTATTCGTCCAAATTAAGCCACCACCAGAAGTAAAAAAAGCCCTAGAAATGGCTCGCACGAAGCAAACAGCACGCAAGTCCACCGGCGGCAAGGCGCCGCGCAAGCAGTTGGCCACCAAAGCCGCCAGGAAATCGGCTCCGGCCACCGGCGGAGTGAAGAAGCCCCACCGCTTCCGGCCCGGCACCGTAGCCCTCCGTGAGATCCGGAAGTACCAGAAGTCCACGGAGCTCTTGATCCGTAAGCTGCCTTTCCAGCGGCTCGTTCGCGAGATTGCGCAGGATTTCAAGACGGATCTGAGGTTCCAGAGCTCCGCCGTGGCGGCGCTTCAGGAGGCGGCGGAGGCTTACCTCGTCGGCCTGTTTGAAGACACCAACCTCTGCGCGATTCATGCCAAGAGGGTCACGATTATGCCCAAGGATATCCAGCTTGCCAGGAGGATTAGGGGTGAGAGGGCTTAATTGTAATTTTCTGTTGCTGGTGGTTTTGTGATGGTTTGTTTGAAGATGGGTTTTAATGTTGAATGTGAAGTTTGTGTCCAAGAAAAAATGTTGAATGTGAAGTGGTAATTCTGTTAGTTCGTCTGTGTGATTCGATAACTCAATTGCAAGTATCATTAAATTTACGAAAATTGGATAATTATATTAACTTAATCTCCAAATGTGATCATTTATGTAAATTGCTGTAGAATGAATGTAAGATGAACAATTAATTGTAAGCAACCTTTTGGTGGAACTCTAACCTTAATGTAGAGTTGAAATTTGTAATCGTTAGATATGATTACTAAACAAAGAACAATGTTGTCTAAAAGAATTAAAAAACAATGTCGTTTGAACTTTGAAAATTAATGATTTTCAGTAACGAGATGGATAAATCTTGATGAAATGGTTCCGTTTGAAAATTAATGATGGAATGGTTTTGTTTGAAAATTAATGAACAAACTCCGACGGAATGGTTATGTAACGAAATCGTTCTATCTGAAAATTAATAATTAATGAACAATGTCGTTTGAAACGAAATGGTTCTATCTGAAAATTAATGAACAATGTCGTCTGAAATTAATGATCAAACCCCGATGAAATGGTTTCGTAACGAGATCTTAACATGTCCCTAATATATAACTTGGTTTATTCGATTTTGCATTTGCTAGTTCCAAATTGATGAACAAAGTCATGAAAAATTTAATTACAAAATTGAAAGATTGAAAACAAAGAGGGAAATCGTTTCAAGATAATTGATCCACTATCACAAATGTTTTACAACATTTTTTTTTTTTTCATCACTACTAAGGAGAGCATCTACCATTTTCCTTATATTTTTCTTTTTATTTTTGGAAATTAATATAAAGAGTGACTATTAGCAACCTATTAAACAGGGGGAGCTCTGTAGTAGGCAGGAAGAGTGGCAGGGAAGAACATCTGTCTAACTCCCTCAGCTTTTATAATCGGGAAAATGATTCCAGATGCACCCTGTAATGCAGAAATAAAAGAATAAAAAACATAATTAAAAATGGCACATGAATACCATGCTAACAACATATTCGAACGAGAAATAGACTTACCGAGAGCAACCTGGCTCCCAACAATACCCTTTTAGGCGAAGGAAAGGGGAGCAACAACCGACCAACTCCATAAATAGCCACAGCAAAGAAATGGAGAAAGAGGCTTAAAGGACGTGGGTTTAGCCCAGAAAGTATAGCAATGGGCCCATTAGAGCAGACACCTCCAAGGCTCAGATAGTCGAAACAAGCTTCACGCATTTCCTTCCTGGCCGGATCAGGTGATGCGAAGAACACCTTGTAAAGTGCTCCGGCCAATGTGTTGATTGTTGATGCCACAGGCTGCATAAGTGAATAATCTGAATTCACATGTTTGTTCTAAAATGTGACATAAGTACTTGTTTTTGTTTGAAAAAAATTCAATCTGAAAATAGAATCAGAAAGCTTAAGCAGCATTACTTTTACTTTTCTTGATTCCGATTAGATTATGTAGAATCAGAAGTATAATAAAACCTATATAACTCACCTTTCTGAGAGTATAGAAGGATTCGAGATACTTGCAAAGAGTGTACGCGTCATTTATATCAGGTATAGGTCTGAGAAGATCACGAAGGATGACAATATCCGAAAGGGCCACAGTCATTCCTCCGCCGGTCAACGGATGGCGCATGTTGAAAGCATCGCCCATCAAAATTGCACCGGGAGTCGACTGAGGATTTGCTGGCATGCTCCTATTGGGCATGGTCTTTATGTTTCCTTTTTCAATAGCAGCAATAAATGCATCATGCAGCTCGGGTGGAACCTGAAGAGCCAACATTCTTTTTTTGTATCTGCATATTGTGCAAATCTAATGAAATAAGACAAAGATTTGAGCCCTTTTGCAAAATTGAGGTACCTGAGGAGCCACCACAGTCTTCAAATAATTAGCCATTTCACCATTGGCTATGGAGGGAACCTTCTGTCCAGGAACATCAACCAAACAGCGTATTTCTGTACTGCTGATTGGATAAAATAATATAGGAGAAGGATCGGCCAAAATAACATGACCATGATTCGCGAATGGTAGCTCGCAATTTTCCAAGACCAAACCCACAAAGCAAGAGGGGATGTCCACCTGAAATCATGTAACAGACTATGAAACTTAACAATATATTTATTATAAAATAAACGTAAAAATGACATATATGTACTTTCATGACTTGTTACAAAATGGTATCTCAGAAGTATGGCACCACGTATACCTGAGGTTTACAGAGCGAGCGTCTTAGGTTCGAAAAGCAGCCATCACAAACAATTGTGAGTGGAGCATAAGCAGTAATGACTTCACCATTCTTTGTCTTGTATTGTACTCCTTTAACCGTTCCTTTTTCCTCAAGCAAGGATGTCACTGTTCCTTGTTCAAGTCTCACACTGAACCAGAAAAACAAAATGAAGTCGCGAATTTAAAGTTTTTCTTTTCTGGAGTAATAGGACATTAATTGGTTAATTTCATTATCAGCCTATTAGGTGGTTTTAGTCACATAACCCAGCTAAGTGGGACAAAAGATAACATTTGACTTTTAGTTAATAATCAAGCTCATGAAAATGCAAGAAACTACTGTGATGTTCAAACCTACCAACCTAACACAGTTAGATTTATCAACATGCATTATTTAATTTTGATAAATGGGAAAATAACAATGGTTTCAAGTAATTAAGTTTGTACTTTCGAAGAGTTTTAGCTTTCTCTCTCATCCTCTGTATGAAACGGCCATTGTGAAAGCTTCTTCCAGAAACGTCCGAGTGAAATTTCTCGAGGGGATACGATAACTTGGTGCTTTTACCGTCCTTGTAAAGGGCATAACCAAAAACTCGTTGAGCATCAATATCTCCCAGACAATCTGCAGCCATGTACAATTAATAACATTAGACCATACGCTTTTCACCACCTAACTCCACTACAAAGAATTCAATGGAATTTGGCAGAGCTAACTATATAGCAAGTTGGACTACTCCGTAGATGCAATAGCATCCAAATTTTTAACAGTAAATTTGAAGTTGACATAAAAATTACTTCGGCAGTAGTAGATATATACCTTCAAGACCTAACTCGATCAATTTTAAATAGCCTCCGGGCTGTAGAAGTTCGCCAACTATACGATCTGGCTCCGTCAAGTCTCTTTCAATTACATGAACTCGACGGCCCTCCTATGTAGAAAGAGAAAACTGAAGTTGACGATAACAAACTATAGTTTAACTTCTAAAGTCTAATTGAGGCCACAACACAACAAACCCAATTTTCTTAACTCTTTGATTAATGACCAGGATCTTGAAAGACTAGCAGAATTTGAAGATAGATAAAGAGTAAATGAGTGAAAAACTAGAAGGCAACTATAAAAATCTTTTGATTCATATATACCGATCCATCTCTATCCAGATCAATTTCTCACAGAAAAGAAAAGGTTAAGTTTGTGTTCAAGAACTTGATGCAATACAAGTCTGTATGAGTGGCTTGTTGATATACAATAATTGCAAGACCGACCGAGTAAATCCTTGAAATGCAGGATTATTTCCATTGTTACCTTTTGAATACGAAATGGAACTTGTCAAACAGACAACTATTTAGAACTGCATCTAAAGGCAGAGCTTATACAAAATCTCGCCGAAAATGTTATCTTTTACGTAGAAATCACCAGATTCATTTACACCACATCTTGCCAACTTGTTGTTCAGACCCATGTAACAATTACTCTCCTCATTTGCCTATTAAACACCCAAAATTTATCTCTTCACTCCATTTATAACAAGGAATACATCACTAACACACAGATTATTTAGAAAAAAGGCATCAATGAAATTAAAACTCTAATCTAACTACACTAGGCCATCGCCAAAGAAGCCATCCTCGTTGTCCCAGTATCTAAATTTCTTATCATGCATTAATCGGTCCGGTTGTAAAACAAAACACAGAACAAATCAAGTTAGAGGCGGTCACAAAATCACTTACCTTGCCAAGTGTACAAGCTAAAGCCGCCCCGGCAACCCCTGCGCCGACAATGATGATATCCACGTCATCGCCGCCGGAATCCTCCCGGAACCCGCCGCCGGCTGACCTAGCAAGGCCCTCATCCGCCACCACAGCCTTCGGACCTTTCGTTTTCCTCACGTTCCTTCGCAAATTGTAAAGCAACACAAATCCAAACAAAGAAGCAAGAAAACCCCCAAAAATGTATCGATCGATCGACACCATTTTCGACGAATTATACGTTTGTGATGATCGACAATAGTTTCGAGAATTCTCTTGCTTTTTGTTTTTTTTTTGATTTTTTTTTTTTTATTATTAATCGTGCGCGCTGGTTTATGTATGTGAGATTCGAGTTGGATTGGCGCCGCCTATAAATAGAAAAGGGAGATCAATTTCGCGTTCAACGGCTACACACGGTCAGCGTATGAGCACCAAAATAAATAAACAAATATTTTTTTAAATTTTGACCTAAATTGTAGTTATTATATTTTTTTTATCATGGTTTTATTTGGGATTAGCGTTTAGTGAATTACTTATACTAAAGACCGGGCAAAAATTAAAATTTGGCTAAAATCCATTTTTTTTTTTTTTTTTTTTTTTTTTTTTTTTTTTTTTATCTCTGACCACTTTTAAAATTGGTCCTTGTAATTTGACATTTTTTTCTCAATTTTGGCTCCATTTTATCCGTCCACTGGATAAAAAAAGTGACGTGGTGTGATGATGTGACATTTTTCTTAATCGGACGTGGAGTGTCGTGGCGGCTTCATGTGAATTTAATAATTCCAATTTCGCCAGCTGGAAAAAAAAATACATCTTCTTCCCTTTTAATACCAATAATAATAATTTCCAAATTTCGAGAGAGGTCGAGGTACAGAGCTCGAGCAGTTCGCCAGTGTTTGAGAAGAAGCTTATCAGCTCCTGGTCGATATACAACTGCTCAAGTTATTGCTCGTCAGAACCAAAACAAAAGCTGACAAGTTGCCCAAGTTTAGGGACAAATAGAGTCGAAACTGGTTGTGGTTGAGGAAAATCGCATCGAGGTCCTTATCGAAACCTCCGGCGGCACAGGGCCCTCAAACTCGTTGAACCGGAGATCCATGAACTTTGAGCGACGACTGCTTCAGTAGCACCTTCCAAAAACGAATTCGTTGTTGATCAGGTCGAACTCGAAAAGTAGCCGGAGCCTCGCGAAGGTTTTGGAGACGCCACCGCAAAATCTATTGGAATTGACGTGGAGTAAGGCCAAATTCGTGAGCAGGCCAAGCTCTGGCGGCAGAGAGCCGACGATGTTCACGCGGTTGAGGTCGATTCTGACGACCACCGCGAGAGATCAATTTGTCGACGAAGGAGCACATAAGACACTCTCAGTAATGTAGTTCTACGGGCAAAGTTCTTGGAGTTCTTCAATGCCTGAAGGGAAATATAAACCCACTGGAGTTTGGGGTTCGAAAATCAGTAGTTGCTCGGCACACGGACGCGCGTGGAGGAGTTGGGGATCTGAGAGGCTAGGAGGGAGAGAATAAGAGCTGAGAACATGAAGGGGTGTTCGGTGGTGCACCGCCACGAGTCGACGATGGAATTCATGGGAATTGGAGTGAGGAGCTTGTTTATGAAAACTTAATAAGTTCCAGGGATTACTTTGCAATTTCAAGAGTTTTAGTCAATTGTAATTAAGGGATGGGGTATATCTACGTCGATGGATTTAAAATCATACATTGACAAAAACCATGCAACCACATCACTTTAGATTAAAAATTATGCCACAACACTTTCTTATCTAGAGTGCCGATAAAAAGAGACCAAAGTTGAGAATGTCAAATTGTAGGACCAAGTTTGAAAGTGGTCAATATCGGGATGCAAAAGTGGTCTTTAGCCAAATTATATGACCAATTTTAAAATTTTTAACCTAAAGAGAGATAGTTGGTCATATTAGTTGCTTTTATTAATGTTAGTCTCTTAATGTTAGTCTGTTAACTACTATTTGGTGAATACTACTAGAGATAGTGAATTTGTGTTATAAAATAAATGAGATACGCTCTTGTGACTATGGTGCTCACGAAAAGAAATAAGTATAAATCTTAGCCATCCAATTGGATGATCCAACGGTAAAAGAAAGACAACATTTATATGTTCATCAAAGGTATTTTGGATATTTTCCATATCAACACGTGGCACCACAAGACCCACCAATCCCCAACCCATTGACCTATCACATAACTAAATGTGGGGCCCACCAAACTCACCATCCCTTCTCTCTCTCACACACACAGAGGGAGAGAGAGAAAGAGAGAGAAAGAAAGAGAGAGAGAGAGAGAGCGAGAAACCACACAGGACGTTCTTCCCTCCCCAATTCCATTGGCTTCTTTTTTAGTCTGACTTCTGTCGGGTGATGTATCTGCCCACAACCTTTTGACGGCGTCCCCTCCTACTATCTTGTCAGCAGCGTCATCGACCTCAGGATGTCATGGTGGTAAGGCGTCGCCAACAACGCCACTGTCCTCCTCATGCTCATCCTCACCAGTCACGTCCCCCACTCTCTGCCGCTACTACCATTGTATTTCTCCTCAGTCGTCCTGACCAAATTTACCGATGCACATTATCGTTGCCTCCGTCGTGAAAATCCCGCTACCACTACATTCGTCTTCCTCCTTAGTCGTCCATCCGAATCCCGCTGCCACTATCGTTATCTTCCTCCTCAGCCGCCCAATCCAAATCCATCGCTGCACACTCCTACAACTGCCGCTCCCCAAATCGCTGGATGATGTCCGACGAGGTGGCCATTCCGCCCTCCCTTCCGCCGTCTTCGGCCGTCCTTACGCCGCCATTTGCCGAGACTTGAAAACAGAAACAAGCGACACTAATTTCAGAAATTAGACATGGGAAAACCAAATTCAGAAATTAGGGATATATATATATATATATATATATATATATGTATTTTGTCTTTTTTGTAAATTCGATAAGTCCAAGGGACACATATGCGAATTAAGAAATTCCATTTATTTGTACTTTAGTTCATGGGTTAATATGTAAATTAATAAAAGTTGATAGTTGCAGAATGATATTCAGTGCAATACACGATATCACGATTGAATTTGCACATTAAAACACTGCACTACTGAATGCACAATAGTGTTAGACGAACTGTACATTAGCGTCTGCCAGATTATACATTAATGTATTAATATATTTTGTGTATATGTACATTAAAAATACATGCGCTGCAATTCACAGTAGTGAATTTTGATAAATGCACAATAATGTTAATTCAAATACACATTATTAAAAGTTTCTAAAATTTAAATGCACTTAAAAATACATGCGCTTTATACTACAAAATAATGGTAGAATAATTGAGCAAGATTGTCTATGAGAATACACATTACCGTAACATTATGTGCAATGACCACTTGAGAAAAATAAAAAGTATATTGTATGCTATTGTGCATTTTCACTTGAATTAATGTGCATTTTATTTGTCGCTGTTGTGCATTATGTAATGCGGTTAGGAGGGTACAAAGTTTGACCAAAACCGAAAAATCAATTGGACCCAACCCAAAATATTCCCACCAATTCGGATGACACAAGAGGCGGAATAACCAGCATCATGATCTCCCACCAAGCAAGATTGGTTTTTTATACATCGATTATGTTATTAGCTTTTACTTGTAAAACTTCAATTATTTCATTTTTATTTTTGTTTTTTTTTTTGAGATAACCAAAATAACCAAACCGATCAAACTATATAATAAATATTTTATATAATATATATATATATATACATGTATGTATTATTTATTACGCCAATAAATAATATAAAATATTAAATAAAAATATTAAATAAATAATAATATATTTAATAATAATATATTTCAGTTATTTTGGTTAACTCGATTAACCAACCGAATAAATCGATTATTTTGCTTTAGTTTTATTTTGATTTGGGACAAAAAATAGGGCAGTTAGGTTTTTCTAAAAGTTTGACTCGGTTATTTTGGTCGTTCGATTTGGTCATTGAACAACACTATGTTACGTAATGTTTTAACGTACATGTCCTTCAGCAATATTGTGCACCATATGTATCATTATTGTGCATTTATTGATTTTACATTACACTACAGATTTTCCTCATATATTAAAGTGCAAATACATTAAAAGTTAATAAGTTGCATATGTGCCCCTTGAACATATCTAATTTTCAGAACATGTCCCAGTCCTAAATATTTAACATCCCACAATAAACGGTTCAATGTCGCAGCTCATCGCCGTCGCTGAACACCGTCAGCACCGGCACCGACCACCGTGTAGCTGTTCATCACCACCACGTCAGACTCGCGACCTATGCCAGATCATACTACGACAATTTGGAACCTCATCGTCCACCGCATCCTTGCGTTAGTCCCTCAGACTGTCCAATCACGGCTCCCGGTAGTAGATCATTATTGTCGTGTTCCGTTAGCTCAAAGACACGAACCACGAGTTCCTCATATAGACATCAGCGACGAAGCAGTGCCGAAGATGAGATCCACATGCTAAACAACGACGCAATTCATTCTGCTCGCAGGATATCTGATCCTAAATATGGTGAGGGCAAGGGCATGGAGATTTTGGGGATTTTTCATCAGCCCCAAGTTTTCTGGTTGCCTATGAATTTTGGGGATCGTTGCCCCCATATTTGGAGCCATTTCCAACGCTACTAGAGAGCTCCAATGGCAGTTGAGATGGGGTTGGGGTCGGAGATGGGATGGGTGGCGACGGTGGGGGATGGCTGATGACTGTGGTGGAGGAGGACAAAGGTGGAAGACCAATCTGGGAGAGGAGAAAAGGGAAAGAGAGAAAATAGAGCGTTGGTGGGTGGGGTGGGGTGGGGTGGGGTGAGGCCCACTTGTGGTTGGATGATTGGGTGATTGCGTAATGTCCAATTTACCCTCATTATGATTATTGCCCCTAAATTTAGAGCGATTTCCGACGCTAGTAGAGAGCTCTTGTGGCTGAGATGGGGTTGTGTTGGAGGTGTGGTGGGTGGCGGCGATGGGGGACGACTGATGGCTGTGGTGGAGGAGGGCAGAGGTGGAAGACCAATTTGGGAGAGGGAAAGAGGGAAAGAGAGAAAGTGGAGCGTTAGTGGGTGGGGTGGGTGGGGCCCACTTGTGAGTGAATGATTGGGTGATTGTGTAATGTATAATTTGTCCTTATTAAGTGGTCAAATATTTATTGCCTCCTCATGTTTGTGTGTCATATACTAAAATTTGACTTTGGAATGACCATTGATATGATAGATTCAATGATACACAATTATTTTGATTTCTTTCGTTATCCTTCATTTTCATTTGAACCTACTTCTAAAATAAATTATAGCAACATTATATAATGAAGTAGTGCTCCCCTACCCACGGTGGGCACATGTTAATATGCCCACCGCATAGGTGGCATGCACTCATTGGTGATGTATTTTTTTAAACATATTAACATCACCAATGAGTGCATGCCACCTACACGGTGGACATATTAACATTTGCCCACCGTGGGTAGGTGAGCATTTCTCTTATATAATGTTGTTGTTAGATTTGTTTATTAAATTCTAGATCTTTATAATGGGTTTACCGTCAATAGTTATGAACATATCAACAACAATTAATGAAAAATTGTTCGCTGTACAATGTTTAAGTCGTTTTAATATCCAAAAATAAATGAATACTAGTACAACACCCGTGTATTACACGGGTGCTTGCTAATTTTTTTTTCTTAAAATCTAAAATTAATGAGGAAAAGTAGTTTGAAAATTTAAATACCTTTTATAAGAATATATATATTATTATATATTTATTATGACACCTTTTATTTGTGCAACTTACTTGTGTTATATTATACTATTTTTTTTAACTTACAATATATAACTACATTACATATAAATATATCAATTGAGAAATAATTTTATTTTTTTAATGAATTTTAATAAATATTATTATTTTTTATTATTATAAAGATAAATATAATTTATTTATTTCATATATACAATATGGATGTCAAATCGAAGATCATCAAAAGATGATTAATTTGGTATATTATATATGTAAAGCCGATAAGAAATCCAAAAGTTATTAACTTTTAAAATACATTTATAATTCAATAGTTATTGAAAGAAACAAATCAAAATTCAAGGATATATTAGTCACTTAGTGCCCCACTATGTAAAATTACAAAGAATTAAAGGGTTACATTAATAAAAGTGATATTAAAATACCTAAGTTAGCTAAATAATATTTATGGAATACCCGAACCTAGATTATTAATTATTAATATATCAATATTATTTATCCAAACCTAATTACGAAGCATGATTCTTCGCCAAATAAGATTCCGAAACACCAGAAGCAGCCATGTAGGCTCAGCGCATTCGGGAATTATATGTAGGGAGGATTACAAATTTAATTAATATTTTTTTATAACATATTATTTATAATTAGTGCTAAATATAATTAATTTTAAATACATGCAAACCTAACTTTTATAAATAATTAAATATTATTAAATCCTCCTTACACAAACTCCTATTTGGATTTCTTCATCTCATCTAATATGACCTAAAAGGTAGTTTAAAGCATTGCTTATCAAACATGTGAAAGCGATTCTGACTGGTCAAATTTCTAATGTTAAAATTTTGTTGGGTCTTTTTGGGGTCAGGTACGTACCCATATATTTTTGACAATAGGTATCTCCAAATCTTACATTTAAATTGCACAATATATCAATTTGAACCATACAATTAATGTACGAGGCAAAGATTGTGATTGCCTTGTATTTTAATTTATTTACGATATATTTTAATGTATAAAAAAGGATGATTGTATTTGATTTCAAATCCATGTATATGGGGGCTATTAAATAATAAAATTGTACTGGAGTTGAAGATCCGACCATCTCGCCGCCACCCACTGCCGTCGGCTATCACCATCCGCCACCTCTCGTCGTTCGCATACAAGTGGTGGATTTCAACAAATTATATATCATTTCAATTATATCGACTGAATATTATATCTAATGGTATGTTTAATTTCATCATATACCTCAAAATTTGTTAAATCATTGTTATTATTATTATTTTTTAAATCAATGAACAAAACATTAACTATATCAGAATGTCATCGGAATTGGATTTTTATGAAACATTTGTCTTTTTTTTTTTTGATACGATAGATATTTTATATAAAAAACGCATAAATGTGTCAAGGTACAACCACAAGCTGAATATAGACAGCCAATAGCTGAATACAAGCATCCAACAGCGGAATAGACTGGGAGGACAAAACCGAAGTCCGCCTAGAATCCACCCCAACAGGGTAATATTCTAGAACACAAAAATAACACGACAACACTAAAAACTCCTAAGGGGAGAATAAAGAAACAAACAAACAGAGACGACCCTAACAGGGTAATGCCCGAGTGTACGATCCCAACAGGATAATAGTGTCATACTCGAGCTAACCGAGGCCAACGGTCCAAACCTAAAGCACAGACAACACAAAATAAGAACAAACACAAAATAAGAACAAACAAACTAAACACATAAAGAAAGCTACTAACTAAAACACACCCTCCCTCAGCAGAAACAACCGAAAGGCAGCGGACAAAGTCGATTCCGAATAGAGTTCCAAAGCTCTATTACTCCGCCCGCCACAGTAGAAGGCCTAGCAAAACGAGAACCCAAGCCTTAGAACAATCCTAAAGAACCCACCCACTCACCGACCGCAAGACACCTCGATCAACCCCCAACCGGCTAACACCACTAGCCAATCCAACCAGAACTGCCTATCACCACTAGCCAACTGTTTGTTATGTTTTTGTGCTTATTTTTATGTGTTTATATGTGTTATTGAGTTGATTTTAGGTTCGTTTTAGCATCGACCGATCCATTTTATCGTTTTCCGTGTGTTTTGTGTTTTCTGTTGCATTTTATATTTTTGGCGTACTTCTCCGTATTTTGTGGTGATTTTCATGATTTATTCCAAGGATGAGGAGACGAGTACTTTCCAAAGGGTCCCAAGTCAATTACGAGTCATTCGCACGAACCATTTCGAACCAAGTGTTTTGAGCCTTAGTCGAGTCAGATGTACATGCCGCACGCCCCAGCACAGCGCACGCTCGCGCGCTCGCGGAGGCCAGCGCGATGTCGAGAGGCGCGTGTCCCAGCGCACAGCACGCCGCGTGCTCGCGGAACTAGGCGTGAGATCGAGAGCTCTTCCACCCGCGCGCACCATGCCAACCGCCTGCCCACTCGCGTGCTCGTGGAACTTGGCGCGATATCGAGAGTCTCCCTCACCCGCGCACCGCATACTTGCTGCCCGCGCAAGCATCTCACTCGCGACCTCGCGGATCCGCGCGCGACGTTGAGAGTGTCGCTGCCCCATGCCTCGTGCCGTCCGCGACCTCGCGGAAATGCCCTCGACGTCGAGAGTGCCGCATCCATGCACGCCTGCACCAATTGTCACATGCGAGCTCGTGGATATCATAGCTAGGTCGAGAGTGTGTTATTAAATGTGCATTTTTCTAGTGTGTGTTGGGGCTAGACTACAAATATTTTTTTTCCTTTGCATTTTGAGGATCAATCTCTCATTTTTCACTTTTCCCACTTTGAGAAATTAGCTTATGTTTATTTTTGCTCTCTAGATTAGAAGTGTTGTAAATATTTTTAACCGGAGTAGAATCGAAAGATTCAACACCAGGTCGTACTCAAGGAAGGTTAGCCGGAATAAACTGCACGACTATTCAAACACACAAAAAGAAAGGAACAAAATCTAACACTCTAACTCAAATCGTTGGTTTTTTAATTATCAACTACAAATTCTCAAATAAATAAATGAAAACAAACGAACTATCAAATCCAAACGAGATTGAAATAAGGTTGGGGAAGTTGAGGAATCGGAGATACTCGCATATGGTTCTCAATAACTATTTAATGCTTATCCACTCGGTTAAGAGATTTAATAACTTACTTGCTTAGAAATTTGTTCTCAATAACTGTTCGTAACAAGGAAACAAACACAAGCAATTCATTATCTGAACAATCAACACATAGGCAATACATTGACGAACAAGCCTATTCTAAACGAGCCACGTTCAACCAATTTCTCCCCTTTCGGTTCTACAAATTGATTAATTAGATTAGAATGGTGATCAAGCATCTAACCCTAGATTAAGGACAACTCGAATAGATTGAATGGTAAGCAAACATACATGAATCACGAACGAACCAATACGAATATCTCCTATCCCCAACGAAAGATTTAGCTACTCATAGTAATTTGAACATAAGAACTCACAACAATCCAAGCACAAAACACCATAATTAAATGAGAAAAGATGCTTACGATTGATAAGAAAACCAATGTTGAAAACGAGAGCGATCCAAATCCGAAAGCTAAATCCGAAAACGAAATCTTGAGATTATTTACCTTCAAGATTACATCTAAAACCAAGAGAAAATTCAAAGGAAAAGATGTGTTTTCTCCAGAGAGCGTTCCAAAGTAACAGAGTACCGAATGAATTTTTAACCCTATCCCCCGCATAAAATAGTCGATCTGGATTTAAAATAACGCACCGCGCCGCGAAGAGCGATCACGGCGCGACGAGGTACTGCTTCGCGGCGCGGCAGGGGTGGCACGGCGCGGAGGAGAACGGCTCCGCGGCGCGAGGGAGGGACACGGCGCGACAGGCCCCCTGCTCCGCGGCGCGACGGATGGCACGGCGCGGCACTGGAATCGAACTCCCTGAAGTCGTTGTCGCGGCGCGGGGAACTCGTGACGGGTTGTGACGCGGCGCGACGAGTGTCGCGGCGCGGGAAAGGTCGCGAAAGCTGGCACTTGTGACTGAAATTCCGTCCGAAATTCCGCTTAATGCTCGGTTGCTCAAATAGCTCCACATGTGAGATAAAACGCCTGATTTGCACACCACCTAAGATAGAAGATCAACACCCGAAAAACGAGCAAAAAGAGAAGAAAATATCGAAAACGATAAATGAACGACTAACAAGCGAAAAGAACGACAGAAAGACCAAACTGACTAATAAAAACCTAAACTCGGGGGAAAAATACTAACAAATAAACAAAGAAAAAGATAACAAAAGTGGGACAAACAAGAAGTTTATGCTATTTTTTGGGAGATTTTCCAGCGACTTCGGTTTCTTTCAGGTTTCGAGCTTTTGACTCCATTTTTCATAGACTACGCAATGGAAGATTGAGTATTTAGTTTTAAAGCACTTTACTTCATTTTTTGCTCCGTTTTTACTTATAATGTCCATTAGGGTAAATTTGAATTTGATTGATGATGGTGGAAATGCTCGTACTTGATTGCTTGCTCGAGTAGATAGAGTAGTTAATTGCTTTTTGATCTTGATTAGACGACTAGGGTTAGCAATCTAATGTTCATAGCTCGTTTATTCCGTATGTCGATTGATTATCATCTCGATATGGTTATGGCATGAGACTCCAGTGATCTAGTTTGCTAATTGCTCGTCATTTGATCTTGCTTTTAGTTAATTGCTCGATTTTAAGTGCTCGTTTAGTGTTAATCAACCATCCTATCAATTGCTTAGAATATTTAGGACTTTATTTTCCCTTTTTGTGATTTGGACAATTATTTAGTAGACAAAGCTCCGAATAGTCTTCCCTCGAGATCGACCCGAGTCGGGTAACTCGGTTATCCTTTGCCCATCAAATCTTTACCAAACACCAACTCCAGGAATAGACGGCCTCCCACGATCTCATAAACAGAGAAAGGAGGAGAAAGGGGATGATCTGCGTCGATGCTTAGCCGCTCCGATCCTGTCCTAAAGGACGAACCCAACTCGAAACAATCGCCTAACCACCCAGCCCACAGGAAAAAACTAGAGACCTGACTCCGGCATAAACTGAAGACCCGCAACTGGCTTGACCTCCAAGCCCGACAAGAAGAGACACTCCGTCTAGAGCAGAGCACGACCTCGAGCTCCCCGCCCAACCCCTAAAGACAAACCATAGCCCTCCCGCAGCACACCGGAGCGCCGCGACCAAAGAACCAGAGGAGAAACCCGCAGCACCGGATACGCGGTCGTCTGCAAACGTTGGAAAAATGAGACTCCAGAACAAGACGACGCAACATCCTTGAGCCGCGTCGTGCCACAATCCACCCCGCCTCTCCATCCGGAGCTCCGACGCCTTCAAGCGGGGATTTGCGAAAACTATCGGAATCCGCTATCCATTTCCCTCGGCCAGAGAGATGACAGGTAGAGGTGCCACGGTAGTGGCCTGGACCCTCGACGGAGAGCAGTCCACCGGCTAATTGGATTGATGCCGAGAGAGGCGCAAGACGCCGATGACAGATCTAGAGTTACACAAAGAAAGAGGATTTTTTCGGACGAGGGAGTGAGGAGTAGTATTTTCCTTTAAAACTTCTTCACATCTATGCTTTTTATGAAACATGTATGTCTAGAAATATCTTTTTATAATGAACCAATGACATCTCTTGATCACTAATCTAGATTATTTTTCATCTTTCTACTTTATCTCCTTATTACGAGAAAAAAAAAAAAATTGAAAAATCCTAATACCTTGACTTAGCTTCCACGTAAGTGGGCTGTTTTAGTTGCATGCACAAAATTATTTATCTTGTATTCTTGTAGAAAACAACAATATATTAACATTGCACGATAAGCATGATATATTAAAAGATTAATCGAAGTTTAAAAAATTAAGTAAAAATGGAAAACAACAACAAGATATAATTAATTAATTTAAAAGGTCGTGCACTAGTTAGATAATTGTCCTCATTGGAATATGTGTATATATATATATATTGAGTAATACATGACTAAAGACTATAGTGCGCATTGCGGGTATAATTAGTCATAAATGGAAGTCCATCCAACATTTTGAGGTCTCAATTTTCAACACGTTGGTATGTATTGTGTACATTAATTAGTTAGCCGCCAATCCATAAGTAAAACAAATAATGCTACTACACTTTCATATAGAAAACTGGTGCTATTTGAGCCCCCAACTTTCACACAGGCATGTAGTTAATTTGTAACGGTGGGTGGACTTTGACTTGTATGATCAGGATTATTGAACTAGTACAACGCCCGTGTAGTACACATGTGTTTCATAATAAATTAATTGTCCAACAAAACGTGAAAAAATAAAATAAAATTCTTGTTGTGAATTAAAAACAATAAATAATTAATAAAAAATATTTATTTAATAATATTTCAAATTCTATATATAAAATATTTTTATAAAATATTATTTATTTTATTTAATTTATATTTATTTTTATCAAAA
The DNA here is from genome assembly GCA_902706635.1 of Striga hermonthica. NCBI lineage: Eukaryota > Viridiplantae > Streptophyta > Magnoliopsida > Lamiales > Orobanchaceae > Striga > Striga hermonthica. The sequence continues at coordinate 12,741,049 of CACSLK010027831.1, forward strand.
TTAAATAGATTAATTAATTCATTCGACAGTTAATAACGCCCGTGAATATCACGGACGCTTTAAAGTTAAATATTTATATCAAAATAAAGAAATTAAGAAATATATATTATTATAATAGAATGATAAAAATTTACATATACAACTAATAACTAAAAAAATAACATAAACAATTATTAAAAATAGTACTCTTATTTTATACTCAAATTGTTAAAATGATGATTTTCTTAACCACACATACACTTAAAATATATACATATTTATTTAATTTGAATATTTTTTTTTCAAGTTTGATAATATTGTAATTTTACTTTATATTTATACAATTTTTCTCCCTGATTTAATATTTTTTGAAATATCTTCAACTTTATGACGTTCAAAAATTTAATTATAATGTGTATGAGTGTAATATTTTAAACTTTACGAGATAAAATAATTATATTTATAATTTTAATTATAATTTTTATGTACTTTTTTTTTTCACGATCATAATATTTCTGTGTAGTCTTTATTTAAGTCGAGACATAAACTTTTAGAATATTTATTATACTATTTGGATGTCCATACTTAGTTTATTAATTTTTTCTAAATAAAATAGTTGTATTATAGTATGTTAGTACACATAACTTTTATTGCTTTATAAGATAAAATATATATTTTTTATATATTTTAGTCTAGTTTTGATTAATAATTTAATATTATATTTATAAGATTATATATCATTGTTTTATATATTTTTTATATATACTATAGATGTCAAATCGAATATCGTCAAAAGATAGATAATATGATATATCGTATATAAAATCAAAATACCAACCAAAAAAGTTATAAAGTTTTAAAAATAAAAGAATAAACATTTATAATAATTGATGTATGAATGAATAAGAACATGAAATTTAATATATAGTAATGTAGGAAAAAGGAACTTACAATAGTTATGGTAAATAATTATAGAATAAAAGCAGGAAGATATCAATTAAGATATAATACGAAAGATATTGATGTTAAATGAAATCCAAACCTACTTATTTTGTATAAAAAATAATAATTTGTATCCAAGTCTGACTCCGAAGCACAGTTTTTTTGCCACATACGATTCCGAAGCGTGAGAGTGTGCCACGTAGGCTCAACGCATTCTGCAATTATATATAGGGTGGACAGAAGGAGTTCTATAATTGATCTACTATAAGAAAAAAATGGCTTTATACAGTTTTAGGGTGGGTTGGACAAGTGTTCAAAGTAGAACTCACAATGATTAGGACTTTCGAGATGGGTGGTAACTTCTTTGAACGACCCCAGTTGGGGGTTGTGCAAGAGTTCAAAGAAAAATCCACCAGTAGTAACATTTTCGAGCTGGGTGGTAGCTTGTTTGAACGACCCCAGCGTTAAGTTCTATTAGGAACGTCGGCTATGTGCACATTCAAATCTATTGAATAATATATCTTAACTCAGCGGAATCTATAGTTAGGATTATGACTTACAATTTAAAATTTTGCCGACTCTGAGACGTTTCTGATTTCTGTTGATGGAGATCCTCTGAATACCAAGGTCCAATGGGCGGCTGGATTTTTTTCTCGATTCTAATCGAGTCATCAGAATCATTGGATCGTCTCAGACCTTCGGTAAGTGATTCAGAATGCTCGAAGCTCGCCGTTGGGTCGAACTGGAGCTTCTGGACCGAGCTGGACTGGTTCAGGCCAGGCTGGACTGGACTGGGTCGGGTCAGACTGGGTCTGATCTGATCTGGGCTGAACTAGGCTCGCGGGGTCTGGGTCGTGCGCACTGGTTGCATCTAGGCCGAGGACTGCACGCTGCGGGGCTCGGTCGCCGGTGGCCTGCACGCAAACAGGCGCATGGGAGCGCGGGATGGATAGACAGTGGCGTCGCGTGCACGCAGGACACGTAAGGTAAGCACAAGTCGCAATAGAGCGACGTCTGGCGTACGCGAGTTGCTATCTGCTTCGCGGGTCGCGCAGGGGCTCTGCTGATTGTCTGCTAGGCGCGCGAAGAACTCAGGACATGCACGGTGGTGCGCGGTGAGCACGGGAACAACGTAGGGCGCGCTAGGATGTAGTGAAGGTGTGTGCGCGGCGGTGCATGCGACAGTACGCGGGCTGGGCGTTTGTCTGCGCAGTCATGTGCGGCCGGTGCTGGGGCGACTCGTGCGGACGTGTGGGGCTCCGACTCCAGCGCGTTTGGCTGCAGCTGGTGACCGAAATTACTCTGGTGAGCTGATCCTCCTCCGGTGGTCATCCTCTCATGTTTTGGTGGCCATTGGAGGTGCTGCGGGGATGAATATATCCGACGGGATGAACGTATATATATTCAACGGGATACGAATGAACAACCTTCGAATTTTCTATTATATGACCTTTACACGATATCTAATAAATCTTGCTGGAGTAATTTATTAGATCTCCTAAAGCATGTCGATCATCTTCTTCTAAGACCTCACGGCGCTAACCGAATTTTCTCTCAAAGAAGAATCTCTCTTTCTCTCACACATCATGGACCACATTTTCCAGCCCTTCGGGGTGAGAAAAACATGTGATACTATATTAGAGGCTAGGGGACTTAGTGTATTTATAGGCTACAATAGGGACCAAAAGGAGGTGCTAAATATGGGCTTATTCTTTCAGGTTTAGGAATCCTTATTATCTTCCATCTCATTTTTCCCATCTTGGATAATATTCAAAATATTTAATTACCTTCTAGAAGACTCCATAGTCTCCTCACCCTAGGTAATATTCTAGAAGGAATATTCTCATCCTTAGGGAAATATAGAATATAATTAATTCCTAATTCCTAATATGGAATTAAATAATAAAACATTCCACTAGAGTATTATTATTGCTTTCCCCATTTAGCTCTGAATTACAATTAACTCGTCTCCACTGATTAAATATATTAATCTAATTAACCGATTTATCTCCCTATTTTTAAGATATAATATCCGTTGATTAATTAAATTACTAATAAAATAATTAATGAACTTCTTATTCATTTCTGGAACTAGTATCACTCAGATCCTTAATCATTATGTCGGATAACACATCCACATGCATGACTTGACATAATATTCATTCCTAAGCTCATTTCGGGGATGTCATCAACCCAACGCACTGGGACACAGTGACCATAAATAATTTATAACGACACGTCATATAAACACATATTTACCAAAGTACCGAGTATGTCATCCTAGCAGAATATGAATCACCCTTGATAAATCAAATAAATAAGTAATGAATACATATGCCCATTTTATATTATCTTACAGCTTAAGAGTACGCATCAATTACTGAAGGTCTAGATTACAACAACGGTTTGTGAGTCTCATAATCTTATCCTTCTGTGGTTTAGTTCAACACCTATCATAAGTGCTAGTGTAATTATCCAGTCAAAGACCAACTAAATCAAGAATACACTACAGTCTTTGTCCAAGAGGGGTCTCACTGTCTGTCTAGACTGTGGACGAATAGTTTAGTCTTACAAGGAACCGATAGGTGATGTTTCTGTTCGAAACACTTCGAACCACACGATCACAATAAATAAACTGCAAGCATATGTACTTTGACCGAAACACGATGGCCAGATCAAAATGGAATTGATAGAATCTGCAACCGAACTTTTACAACATATCTCTAACAATCTCCCACTTATGCTTAATAAGCTCATGACTATCGCTAGCCATGATTCTATGTCAATCTTAATTCTCAAAGACTTGTTGTCATTTCTGCCATACATCCGACTGCGAATCCCTTAACATGGCCATTATCCGCTTTCGCCGGAAAGCCAATCCTAAAAAGATTTACCTGGTTGTCTATCGATGTAAATAGGTGACAAACATATACCCTGTCGCATTCCTTTGCAACAGGCGTACTTGCTCTATGTGCCACTTGCTTTATGAACTAGTGATTTCTCTCTGTCTGTAACTGCACCAACTGTCATTACAAACAAATTGTGATCTGACTTGGCCAGACGAGGTTTCACATTTTTAATTCAATGGTGAATCCAATCTCTATGTCGCTCGCCATTTGGGAAGGGACGTATCGAGTTTCTTATGGTGGAATTGTCATTGTATCACCGCTTGACATTTCTCCATTCTGCTTGACTCCGACAAGTGAACACAAACCATAAGGTGGTTTATACTTGTTATTCATGTCTGATTAGAAATCAGAATCCTTTATAATCCATAGGTTGCTTATGGTTTGTTTGGTAACCCTACATATTATCCTTAGCCCTTTTACAACGCTTGATCATATGTTCTACCATGAACCATTGCTTCAATCTAGGATTACTTCGATATTTACTATCCATACAATAAATATCAGGCCTCATCTATTGCGTATACTAGGCTTCCTATTGCCATGCATAAGGAGTGCCTCTGAGCATGCAAATAGAATGAGCCTTATGATAGTCTGGACATGAAAACTGGGACAACCACAACATATTATTATTGTGATCCTCAATCTCAAGAATATCTGTTGATTCTGAATCTTTCATGTCCAACTACTTGGATAATCATACCCTTGCGTCTGTCAACATTTTTCACACTGTCTCCAGTGATCAAGATGTTGTCTATGCATAATAAAAAAATACCACCACGCTTCCATTGCACCACACACAGCACATTTGGTGAATGATCAAATCCATGATTTGAACTTATTAACCAAACGTTCGGCCCACTACAGTCCATAACTGGACTATATCAGCCTACTGACTAAATGCTATTTAGCCTTTTTCCAATGAACACTTCTGGGTGCTGCTTCGTGGACATTTCTACAAGACTCCCCATTAAGGAAAATGTCTTGACATCCACTTTGCATAACTCATAACTCATATGAATGGCATCAGCTTTAAATTTCTACATGTGAAATAATTTGATCATAATAGATCTCATTCTTTTTGAGTTCACCATTTTACAACGAACCTTTCTTGGTACAGACTTAAACACGGCTACTAGTGAAAAAACTAACTCATAATAGATCTTATTCTTTCTGAGTCTGCTATTTCACAACAAGCCTCGCACTAAAGTCTTCACTTATAGATTTCGTCTAATAGCTTGTATGCTACTTGATGAGTCTATAAGAACCCAAATCTGATAAGAATCCATGACCCATAATCAGAAATCATTAGAACTTTGCTAAGTTTCTGCAACCTTGTCTTGGATCTCCTTATTGTATGACTAGGGATCGATTCAAGTTTACTAGAGACTAAGTCCGAGACTTTCTCAAAACATGAATTCCATGAACTCGTGATTAGTACAGACTGAGTCCAATGCTCTCTTATTGTCACGAATTCATGGAGTTTTCTTGCAACCCTCCCACTACAATGAGTTTCCCTCCGCAATGGTGTATAACACAAAATACGTGTTGCATTTTTTGTTGTGGTATCACATTTGTACACTTGTTAACAAAGTTGAACTTTCACCTTTATCTTTCCTCAAAATAATTCTACAAATGAGCTTAGTGGTTTATTACTTAGCATTCCTCTAAAAATCAGACATTCGCGCAAACGAACACATTATGACTCACTCATTTTTCGTTACTATGAAGTATCCCACAATAGCCTACTTTCCGAACATCCTTTCCAATCCTATTAGTATCAACTTTCCAGCACATGTGCTAAAATACTCTGAATCCGAATATGTTCCTGACAAGGCCTAAGCCTTGCCCACAATTCATTCAGAGTAATGACTACTAAGCTTAGATAGGATTATATTCAGAACTTATCCTGCTATTTGCACAACTCCAATACAAAAAAGTGAAATTCGTAATAACTCATCATTGACAAACCAATCTTCTTGAGAGACATTTTTCTTCGGTTTGTTACACCGTCCTGTTCCGATGAACCAGGTGCAGCATGTTGAGATTGAATCTCAACACCCAATAAGTATTTCTATGATTTTCCAAAAGGTATTAGTCACTACGATTTTAATCATAATGCCACTGATACATTAATCTCGACATCTTTCCATAACCGCCATTGTCCTTCCTCGAAGTACTCAAGCTTATGGAATGTCACTTAATGTACCCAGTCTTGAACAAAATTCTTAGTAGAAAAATATTCAAAACTACCTTTTGTCCTAAAATCATAGAACTTTACAAATCGGATGAACCAACTTTAACATTTATTTGGCTTCTAAATTCTTCGACCTTCAAAAGGTCATTTATGTGATTTTAGCTGCCAAGTATAATTCGTAGGTCTGATAGTTTCATCCATTCCCAAAGAACCCATGAGTTCAATGGCTATCCACATTTGAATTCTACTAATGCTAAAATGTCAAATACTAGATGCCAAATTAATGTAATGATTTATTTATTGAAAGACCTTTCTTCTTACTGGTTCTAGTCGACGTGTTACTTATTTTATCTACCGCACTGCAAGATATATTGGTTCACTGACTACATCGTCTACCCACGTACCAGAAGGATAAAACATCACGTTTTCACCCATACACAATTTAGAAACTAAACATGAGTTCTTTCTAAAACATGGCACGAAAAGACAATTACTAAAAATCCAAAAATCTTATTTAATAGATAAATCCCACTGCAATAGTTGGTACTTCCGTAGCTAGCCCATTCTAGATGGTAATCTATCCTTCACATGTCGATTGGTTCACTGAAACCTTTTTACATAATTAGTGGTTACGTATCTATATACCAGACACTGATAGATAACACCACTTAAAATGTTTCGACTTCCCAATGAATAAGATTTTCTTTTCTTGTCTTAAGGATATAACAATTCATCTTCCTATGTGCATCTTGCTACTTGCCATTCGGCTTGTAATCTTCGGCAAAATAAAACACTATCCAAGTTCTATTTCTAATCATGTTTGAACAAGTAAATTATTTTTGAGTATTACGGACAACGGATTAAAAAGAAATTTTGAATTCCTGGGATCATGCAAACATAGTCTTAACTCAGTCAAGTATTTTTGAATCATCAAATATTGATCCCTTCAAAACAATATTTAAATTCCTTCACCGGCACCTCAAAACACCGAATCTCTGCAGGTCACTGAGTGTGGACGCCAACGGTTCAAACCATCACAAGAGGAGGGATAAATCCCATTAGCTTAACTTACTGCTAAGCAATACTTAACTAATAGTCGGTCGAACGTTTGGCCAGTGCAATAAACTGTAAAAGAATAAAAATAACCTTTTTCTTTGGGAATGTTGTAATTATTTGCACTTTAAGTGTAACCCGATAATTGGTACTAAGTTTACTACCAAAATTATACGTCCACCTTTGGGTGGCCCGTACGCTTTTGAAATAGCTCACTATAACCATCCCGAGGGAGACTCATCCTTGTGAACTGTGAAATAAAATGTCCTTTGGGCTCGATTTAAATCACTTCACTGACAAACCTATAATGAGGGTCTTGGATGTTATTCATTTAAACCCATTACACACTTAGTATTATTTTTAGTGTAAAGGGATTTCTTACACATGCTCCGAATAATTCAATTTGTACATAGATCACATAAATCACATAAGGACATGCATGATTAATAGGTAATAACAAACGAGGAACTAAGATCCAACTATCATGGCCATTTAATCAATCTCAAATCTATCGAAAAATGCAATCTTGGTCCTTGTTAAATTGGGTCTCGCGATTTCGGACTTGGAATTTTCTTTTTCGCCATGACTCCCAATTTTCGTCTTGAACAAGTCGTCAGCCATCGGGTCTCTTCCGTTGGCGTGTGACTACTGCCGCCGTCGTCCCGCACTTCTGTCAACCTAGGTCCGTGCGTATCCGTCTGTAAATACCTTAACAATGCTCGCATCTGGCAGCAAGCTGCCTACGAGTATGTCTCCATTTGCACGGTAACACAAATCTCGTCAACTACGGGTTCACGGGGTAGCCCGTCTCGTCTCATCGAGAAATGTCCGCGCTTACTGGGTCCAACGAACAATTATATAATATAAATTACATACATTGATTCTATGGCCCACGTAGGGGTCATACATGAATGATCTAAGAAAGCATTTAAACTATGCGGTGTCCCACCGCGCGAATACATTATTACAAGCATTCACCAACCCAAAAATTTTCGACATGTCCGAGCCTTATAAAACGACATACATGAATTAAAAACAAACATACATGCGGGCCATAATAGTCGGATTTAGGAATACCAGCAAACAACACTTATTTGCAATTCTAATCTATTACGCTGTGTCCGTACACAATTAATTCACATATATCACGCAAGTCCTAATTCGAATAGTGCACAAAGATGAATTAGCCTGGGCTCCGATAGTAGTTCTTGGGTTCTCTTAGGAACGTCGGCTATGTGCACATTCAAATCTATTAAATAATAAATCCTAACGCAGCAGAATCTATAGTTAGGATTAAGACTTACGGTTTAAAATATTTGCCGACTCTGAGATGTTTATGATCTACGTTGATGGAGATCGTCTGAATACCAAGGTCAAATGGGCAGCTGGACTTGAATTTTCTCGATTCTAATCGAGTCATCGGATTGTCTCAGACCTTCAGTAAGTGATTCGGACTGCTCGGAACTCGCCGTCGGGTCGAACTGGAGCTTCTAGACCGAGCTAGACTGGTTCAGGCCGGGCTGGACTGGAATGAGTCGGGTTGGACCGGGTCTAGTATGATCTGGGCCGAACTAAGCTCGCCGGTTCTAGGTCGCGCGCGCTGGTTGCGTCTGGGCAGTGGATTGCATGCTGCTGGGCTGATGGGCTCGGTCGCCGATGGCCTGCACGCGGACAGGTGCATGGGCGCGCTGGATGGAGAGACAGTGGCGTCGCGTGCACGCAGGACACGTAAGGTATGCACAGGTCACGATATAGCAGCGTCTGCGCATGCACGCGAGTTGCCATCTGCTTCGCGGGTCGTGTAGGGGCGCTGTTGGTCGTCTGCTGGACGCGCGAAGAACTCAAGACATGCACGGTGGCGCGCGGTGAGCACGGGCACAACGCAGGGTGTGCTGGGATGCAGTGCAGGTGTGCGCTCGGCAGTGCTCGGGCTGGCGTCTGTCTGCGCAGTCGTGTGCAGCCAGGCGCGGGCGGTGCTGGGGCGGCGCGTGGGTGTCCGACACTGGCGCGTCCGACTGTGGCTGGTGACCAGAATCACTCCGGTGAGCTGCTCCTCCTCCGGTGGTCGTCCTCTTCTGTTTTGGTGGCCATTGGAGGTGCCGCGGGGATGAATATATCCAACGGGGTGAACATATATATATATATATTCAACGGGATACGAATGAAACAATCTTCGAATCTTCTATTGTATGACCTTTACAAAATCTCTAATAAATCTTGGTGGAGCGATTTATTAGATCTCCCAAAGCTTCTCGATCATCTTCTTCTAAGACCTCATTGCGCCAACCGAATTTTCTCTTAAAGAAGAATCTCTCTTTCCTCACACATCATAGACCAATTTTTCCAGCCCTTCGGGGTGAGAAAAACGTATGATACTGTATGAGAGGCTAGGGGACTAAGTGTATTTATAGGCTACAACAAGGACCAAAAGGAGGTGCTAGATATGGACTTATTTCTTCAGGTTTAGGAGTCCGAGGATGATTGGATATAAAAATAATGGTTTTGTTTGGATTATTTTGTTTGGGTTGGTTAATTTTTAAAAAGTCGGTATGGTTAGTTGTTAGTGGATATATTAAAATAATTAAAATAAAATGAATAAGTTGATTTGATGTAAAGTAGGAGAGAGAAGATTTGAAGTGATGGTTAGTTAAAATTATGTGAGTGGATGAATAGTGAATTAATGTAATGTGATGTGTAAGAATGATTGATTTATATTATTTAATTATATTTATAATATTGATGATAATGTGGTTGAGTTAAAGTTGAGTTAAAAAAAAAGTGGTTGAGTTCAAAATGTTTGGATTTTTTTTGAGAAATTTTGTATCCAAGCATTATCTTCCATCTCTTTTTTCCCATCTAGGATAATATTCTTAATATTTAGTTACCGTCTAGAAGACTCCATAGTCTTCTAACCCAAGGTAATATTCTAGAAGGAATGTTCCCATCCTTAAGGAAATATAGAATATAATAAATTCCTAATTCCTAATATGAAATTAAATAATAAAACATTCCACTAGAGCAATATTATTGCTCTCCCCATTTAGCTCTAAATTACAATTAACTCGTCTCAACTGATTAAATATACTAATCTAATTGACCGATTTATCTCCCCATGTTTAAGATATAACGTCCGTTGATTAATTAAATTACTAACAAAATAATTAATCGACTTCTTATTCATTTCCGAAAATAGTACAACTCAGATCTTTAATCATTATGTCGGATAACACATCTGCCTGCAGGGCTTGACATAATATTCATTCATGAGATTATTTCGGGGATGTTATCAACCCAGTGCTCTGGGACATAGTGACCGTAAATAATTTATAACGGCACATCATATAAACTCACTTATTTACCAAAATACCGAGTATGTTATCCTAGCAGAATAGGAATCACCCTTGATAAATCAAATAAATAAGTAATGAATACATATGCCCATTTTATATTATCTTACAGCTTCAGAGTACACATCAATTATTGAAGGTCTAGATTACAACAACAGTTAGTGAGTTTCATAATCTTATCCTTCTATGGTCCTATTCAACACCTATATCATAAGTGCTAGTGTAATTCTCCAGTAAAAGAACAACTGAATCAAGAATACTACAATCTTTGTCCAAGAGGGGTCTCATTGCCTGTTTAGACTGTGAACAAATAGTTTAGTCTTACAAGGAACCGAGAGGTAATCTTTCTGTTCAAAACACTTCGAAACTCACTATCTCAATGTAAGACAAGGAGTATGATTGCATAAATAAATAAACTGCAAGCATATGTGCTTTGACCGAAATATGATGGCCAGATCATAATGGAATTGATAGAATCTGCAAAACCGAGCTTTTACAGCATACCTCTAACACCCAGTGTGGTTTAGACAAGTGCTCAAGTGAAACTCTACCATGATTTAAGATTTCGAGTTGGGTGGTCGATCCTAATGTTGGGTTGCGAAAGGCATCACAAATCCAAAAGTCACAATCCATTTCGAGGCACAACGCACGGATCATCCTAAAGGGGAGGGGGGGGGGGGAGATGCAGATCAATTAGCCATACTCTATACACCAAATACGACGACCTCGAATGGAGGAAGAACAACTAGGCGCAATTCCAAAGGTTGAAGTTGCAAAGTTTTTAAAGATGGAATAAAGTTTGGAAACCTTAGTGATAGGTTGAGAAAATAAATAGTCAAAACTATACAGTTGAGTAATTCTGGGTGGCCTCATCAGTAGCAGGTTGAGTAATAAGGTAATTTACTTTGCACAAGTATTAAAGATCGTATTGTCATGATCACAGAGGCAGGTCGAGAAATTAGATCAACTTTACTGAAACATTTGGCTTAAATAAACAAAGTTGAGGGATGATATGAGCATTAGATGAACAAAATGCATGGGTAATAGGTCAATTAAAATGGTAAAGCACTTAGCTAAGTTTTGGTCATACATTACACAAATGGTGTCAATCTCTCGCAAAATCAAGATGTGGCAAAATTACACATCACATTCAAACAACATTCAAGTACATAATCAGTTCAAAACAACACAAAGTGCAAAATAAATTACAACAATTTTTAAGACCGAGGAGTCGAGTTAGCCTCAGTGTTTCTCGGGTTAGCTGGGTTGGCCTCAACCCCCGAAGTGTTGGATGTCAAAGCTCCAACATGATTGGTTGAAGGGTTAGCAGATGCGTCATCCACGACCACTTGAGTTCCCTCAAGAGTAACCTAGGTTATTGGCTAGAATCCGTGTATTATTTTCCGTATAAAGTAACTTTTGGTGGGCGGTTGGAGCAGTGGGTCCCATGTGAATGATGACAAATCTCGTGAATCGTGATAAGGGTGTGTAGGCCCCTTGTCACCTTCTTTAGGAGGTGACGACCTCGGTTTAAGTTGACTTCGGTAGGTATCGGTTACCTCGGTCTTCGGTAGCTCGGACCGGTTCATTGCGTGGACTAGCATGGCTTTGGATCACATCGGTTCAATAGTTAATTTCACTTAACATGATGCTTAAGACTCCTTAATGATGTTTTGCCGAGTTGGATGATAACAGAGAGGCCCCCAATATCGGCGATCATACGGAGTGATGGTCGTCGATGTTGCAAAAGATGGGTTGAGATATGACTCGGTTGTAGTTTGTACGAGGAACTCGCTCGTGTTAAGATGTTCGTGACAGGAAAATTACCGAGGTGAATCATTTTTGCCGAAGCGGGTGTTAATTTCCGGGGTGAGAACACTTGGTGAAAATTTGTTATTGTCTGGGAAGCGGTAGAAGAGATCTGAACAGACGTAACGGTCGACGATTTAATGTCAGAATGAACGGTCGCGCCGTAATGGTCTTAAATGAGGTAACGGTTGGTTTTGATAGGGTGCCACGTGTAACAGTAGGCTTTTGTCAGATGAAAGGGTGGCACCGATTGGAATTAGGGGTCGCGTCGGTTGGACGCGCCCTTAATTAGGATCTCTAACGGTCAGAAATTGGAGATTATAAATAGGGTTTCGCAGTTTCCGATCAAACTTTCTTCACTTTTGCTTTAATTCTTGAGCTTTTGCATCCAGTAACATTGTTGTTGAAATTCCTTTGATAGTTCGAGAGTCGTTTCCGGCGCATTGTGTGTTTGTGGATTTTTCGGTAAGTTCCTTCTTTAATTCTTCCTTTATTTCTTTTGCGTTCTGTTCTGTTGTGCGATGGCGTCGAAGGGAAAGGGTAAGGCGGTAGCAAGTTCTTCTAGTACTGAATCGGTTCCGTTAGAAGTTTATCACGACTCGAAACTAGTTGAATTAGCTTTTGAATACCACCGATGGGATCCGTCGTTGGTGAGACATTTAGACATTAAGCCAAACGATGAGGATGGAGACCTGGTTGTAGAGCATAACGCGGCCGACCTCGTGACGCCTCATTGGAGAAGGCCGGTGAGGACGTGGCCCGACCCGAAGGTTGATTTTGAGGGTGAACCGAGTATCTTGACCGATGCTGATGTTGTATTGCTGCGAGAACAGGTGCGGATTCCACCCTCGGTAAAAATTTCCGCTCCTTATCCCGGGGAGAGAATAACAAGTCCACCTCCGGGTTGTGTGGGTATATTTGCGGAGAGCTTGAGGTCGGGATTGAGATTCCCGTTGCCGAACTTGATCACGGAATACCTCCGGAGTTGGGGGTTGCCATTGTGTCAGATTACTCCCAACAACTGGAAGAAGATTATCGGCCTGATGGTATTGTTGCACGAGCAGGGTGAGGGGCTACCATCGTGTGAGGAAATGAGAAGTATTTTTGCCTTTAAACAAAGTCCGAAGAGGAGGGTTGCTGAATCCTCGTGTTGTTTCTTTGCCGGAGCGAAACCGCAGCACGACATTAAAGTTGGAGAAATAATAACCGAGATCCCGGAGAGTCTTCACGGTTTCCAGGAGGAGTGGCTATGGATTGGTGGGGAGTGGCAATCCGAGGGCTTTTTCCATGAGCCCCGAATCGATGAGATGACAATCCCTATGTTTATTCATTCCGGAGCAAGTGAGTTTGTTTTATTTTTTCAATTCGGATGTATTTTCCTGATTTTGGTGTTGTTCTGTGTACTAACAGGTCGGAACTTTTGCCCTTTGTAGAAAAAGAGACCAAGCAGAAAGAGCCGAAGTTGAGTCCGGAATTCGGTGGAAAGTTAATTGCATTGGCCAATTTGGATAAAGAAGTTCGAGATTATCGTACGCTCTTAGTAGATTCGAAGCTCGAAGTTGCTGGTTTGTCTCTCGGAGTTTCTACTTCGAAATTTGACCCCGGTAAGAGAATTTTAGTTTATGGTGATTTTGTCAGACTTTCTATACGTGTAGAATAGCTGTCGGTAACTCTGTTTGTCTATTGCCGGAATGCAGTATATTATCCACTCCTCGGATTTCTGGGTTATAGCTATGTCAAGGAAGCTAAAGAGTTCAGGCGTAAGTTTCCAAATAGAGACCTTCAATCTAAGTTTGGCAAGAGTCGAGATCTGAGATTGAACGACGCCATGAGGAGAGATCTTGTTCGCGCTTTGGTGAAGAAGACTGCTGGCCAGAAAAACACCGGTAAGAGATCGACCGAAGTGGGGTCGAGCGCGACTTCGGCCGCTATTTCGAAAAACCCGAAGTCTTTGCAAGAGGTGACAACTACCGAGGTGCTATCAGTTGTAAATGCTGCTGCGATTAACCAAGCAGACCCTGAACCTATCGTAACGGGAACAGGGTTGGTTACGGCCGAGGTCGTGCATGCCGAAATGCCGGGAGAAGAGCTTGAAAAACCGCCCTCTTCTCCGAAGTCCCTGGAGTCGGAGCAACCGGAGAAGAGCAAAAAGAGAAAGTTGGTGAAGATGGCCGACGTTGGTGCTTCTTCCGGAGTGGAAAAGAAATCGAAGAAAAAGTATGACTCCGGTCGTAAAGCCGTTGAGAAGGGCCATGACGAATCTCCCTTATTCGAGAAGTCCTTTTTATCCATTGACGAAGAGCGGGCCGCCAATGTTAAGGTGCCCGAAGGCGTTGTGGAGGAGTGGTTCACTACTTTCCAGTCTGTTAAGACACCACACATGTCGTCTAGAATTGAGATGCCGGAGAGCGCTAAAAATGCTGCTCGTGTGCCATTAATGGTATGGGACCCCAAATCCGAAGTAGGGGTCTCTTCTTTGTCGAGTATGGACAAATTGAGTTATGCAAAGGCATGCGTAGGCAGGGCGTTGGTCAGTTTGGTTGCTGCTGAGGACGATCACCGCTGGATTACGTCACAATTAGAAGGGAAAAAGGATATAATATCTGCGCGGGACGTCGTGATCGTCACTTTGAAGGAAGAGGCTGCAAAAATGGAAGCCGACTTGAAGGGCCAACTTTCCGAACAAGCTGCCCAGTTAGAAAAGGCACGGGCCGAGACCTCGGCATTATCTGAGGAGAAGAAGGCCTTTGAAACCGAAGTGGCCGAACTTAAGGAGCGTCTTGCTCTTGCCGAACAGCATTCCAAGGCGTTGAAAGCCAAAGTTGAAGAGGTGGAAGAGAAGCTGCAGCAAGAGAAGACGGCGCGCGAGGCAGCGCAGAAGGAGTGCGTTGAGGCACATGAACTAATCGGCCGCCAGCGGGACACTCATCAGGCCGAGATGGCTAAATTTGAGAAGGAGAAGTCGGCCTATGGGGAGTTCATGTACGAGAATGGCTTCCAAGCTGGGAAGGATTCGGTCGCTATCGAACCGAAGTCTGGTGAGGAGGCTGAGGTTGAAGACAAGGATGCCGGTGGTAATGATGACGAGGTCGGTGGGCCTGACCTCGAAATCGAGATGAACAATTGTCTGAATCTCCGGTGGGTGATTGAGAGGTACACCGCCGGCTATTATGATATTGATGAGCTGCGTTTCTTTTTATTTCACAAGCTTGAGAAGTACGACTTTGATATGGAGGTAAAAAGCATGCACATTGAGGCCGACGAGGATGAGAGAGAATTTTGCGTGTGGATGTTGCGCCGTGCCGAAGAAATGGCCAAGAATCCCGACTTGCCGCCACTTACTGAAGACATGGCTGCTCTTCTCCGACGTGCTTACGTCAATATGATTTTGGAGGGGGAGAAGGAGAAGAGGAAGGAATTGGCCGACGTGTATCTCTCAACTCTTGCCGAAGTGGAGCTGGAACAGCATTTTGACGACATGACTTCGGAGCAGATTCGGGATAAGGTCCAGGCTTATATTGAGGAGAAGGCTAAATCGACCGAGAAGGAGGTTGAGATTATAGAAGCTCCGCGAGAGACTGGGGAGAAGTCGGCTGAAGATGGGGATCCTCGGCATGAGTTTGTTCCGATTACTGACACTGCCATCGATGCGGCGGCTAAGGCCAGGGAAGTGGCGAAACTGGAGCATCTTCAGAAGCAATTTTCCAGCAGCTCGGAAGTCGGAGAAGGTAGCGGCGCTGGTCAAGATGCCGAGAAGAAAGATGACGCCGCCTGAAGTTTCAGTTCCTTTTATGTTTTTATATATTTGAAGTATATAGTCGGGGTGCCGATGTGTCGGCATCCTTAGTTGGACTTCATATTGTTTAAGTAAGTAATCGGGGAGGTCAGGTTTGTTGACTCCCTTAGTAGGAAATATGTAAAGTCTTTCCGACATTTTATGAAATATATATGATGTGTTTGCATAATATCTGTTTTGATTTATGTTTGCTGTACAAATTTCAGCGATTTTTTCGACCAAGTGTTCTAAGCTCGGTACGGATTGTAAACTGAATCGCTCTAACTCGGATTTTTTCATATCATTAACCGAGTCGTGAGCTTTTGTAAGAATAATTTCCGAGTTCCACTTTGATCTTTTGTTTGTGATAATTTCAGCCACAAGCGCAAGTCGATATGCGGTTTTCAAATAACTCACGAAACTTAACACATTCTTAGGGCTGTACGTGAAATAAAATAGACTTCACCGAACTTCGTCAGAGTTCGATTATGGAACGGTCCCAACCGATTTATATCTTTTGTATTCGGTAATTTTCGGGACCCGTCAAGTCATGTGTGTTGAAATGGCGTTTGACGAACGTCACCCCCATCCGAAACATGTGTGGAGTTCAGATATATTATGGGGTATCAGCAAGACCGAGTGTCGCAATGCTTACATCGGTACAAAATATTCATAGAACCGAATTTCAAGGTATTTTACATCGGTATTGAGCTGCTGTTCGAATTTTCAAAACGAAAGCCGATAGGCCTTTAGTACATCAAAAAGGTTGCTTCGTACCTTTAACGAAGCAAAAGGAAAGGTCCGTGCAAAAGAAAAGTCGGCTATCCGACTTCGGACCGTTCATTGATAGAACTTCTTTAGGAAAACAACATTCCATGGATATTGATGCGGAGTCCCATCAGGGTGAGCGATTCGGTAGGCCCCATGAGGTAGGACTTCAATGACTTGAAAAGGTCCTTCCCACCTCGGTCTGAGTGGGCCAGGGTCCGACCCCATTACCCGTTTAAGGACCAAATCTCCAACTCGGAATGAACGAGGCTTAAGTTTAGAATTGACATATCTTTCACTTCTATGTTTGTAAGCGGCATTTTTGAGTTCAGCACGGGTGCGATGTTCGTCAAGCAGGTCCAAATTAGCTTTCAGGTTTTCCGAGTTGGACTCTTCGGTAAAATGTTGAACTCGATATGTCGGTTCACCGAGTTCAACTGGGACTACGGCTTCTGAGCCGTAGGTTAAGGAAAACGGGGTCTCGCCGGTAGAAGTTCGAGTTGTAGTCCGGTAGGCCCATAGGACGTGTGGCAACTCTTCAGGCCAAGCTCCTTCGGCGGCGTCAAGTCGGACTTTGAGGCCGTTTTTTATGAGCTTGTTCACAGCTTCGACTTGCCCGTTGGATTGCGGGTGATAAGGCGAAGAGAAAAAGTGCTTGATATTATATTCCTCGCACAGGGATTCAAATCGTTTGCCTTCGAATTGTCTCCCGTTATCGGTAATGATGGAGTTCGGTACTCCGAAGCGGCAGATGATTGATTTCCATACGAAGTCAACGAATTTTTGCTCGGTTATCGTGACTAACGGTTCAGCTTCGGCCCACTTAGTGAAATAATCAATGGCTACAATGGCAAATCGGACACCTCCCTTCCCGGTTGGCAGGGGACCTATAAGGTCGATTCCCCACTTGGCAAAAGGCCATGGACTGTAGATTGATTTAAGCTCCTCGGGAGACTGGTGGATGTTGGGCGCGAACACTTGGCATTTTGGACACTTACGAACCCATGCGGCAGCGTCGGTCTTTAAGGTCGGCCAATAATAACCTTGTCGCAAGACTTTGTAAGATAAGGCTTGTGCACCGGGGTGGCTTCCACAAATTCCTTCATGGATTTCTTCAAGGATATATCGTGAATCAGATTCACTCACGCATCTCAACAGTGGGACGGAATATCCTCTTTTAAACAAATCCGTTATCCAATGTATACCGAGCTGCTCGAATCCGAAGTGTTCGAGCTTCTTTTGGGTCCGGGGGCAAGGCCCCAGTTTTTAAGTAGTGGATAATAGGATCCATCCAAGTTGGTGGTTTTTGTGATGTTACCGGATCGATAGTCGCGACTTCGGAGAGGGCGGTTGACGGTTGTTCTTGTTGTCCGATTTGGACATACTCCACGTTCTCCATCCCGGTACTGGAGGCCAATCGAGATAAGGCATCTGCTTGAACATTAAGAGTTCGGGGGATGTGTTCGACGTCAACGGAGAACTTCGATAAATTTTCGCTTTGCCAAAGAGAGATACGGTGTCAACCGAGGTTCTTTGACTTCGTATGAACCATTGATTTGGTTGACAAGAAGCTGAGAGTCTGAAAAGACTTTGAGGTATTTCACGTTCATGGATTCAACCAAATTTAATCCGGATAGCAAAGCTTCGTATTCGGCTTCATTGTTTGTTGCTGGGAAAAGAAACTTTACCGAGTGACAGAATAATCGATTTTCCGGGTTAGCCAAGACTATCCCTGCGCCCGCTCGGTTGGCTGTTGAAGAACCATCAATATAGAGAACTCACGGCTGATTATCATTGTGAATTGCTATAGCCGGAGTGAATTCGGCGATGAAGTCAGATAAGACTTGTGCCTTGATCGCGGTTCTCTGTTGGTAGTGGATGTTAAATTGTCCAAGTTCAATCGCCCATTTGATCATGCGTCCCGAGGTGTCGGGTCGGTGCAGGACTTGGCGCAATGGATACGAAGTGCGGACAGTTATAGTAGTTTCTTGGAAATAAGGTCGCAATTTCCGAGCAGCGATGATAAGTGCGAACGCCAATTTTTCCATAGGAGGGTAACGCAGTTCGGCGTCATGTAAGGCTTTGCTAATGTAATAAACAGACGATTGTAGCATTCCTTCTTCACGTACCAAAACAGCGCTGATTGCAGAATCGCTGACCCCGAGGTATAGAAACAGCATTTCCTCGGGTCTTGGTTTTTGTAACGTCGGTGGAGAGGCGAGTGTCTCCTTGATGCTGATGAGAGCTTTTTGACATTCTTCGGTCCATTCAAAGCACTTTCCTTTTTTGATTGCTTCGAAGAAAGGTTTGCAACGGTCTGTAGATTTGGAGATGAACCGGTTGAGAGCAGCAAGTCGGCCAGTTAGGGCCTGAACACCCTTAACCAAAGTCAGGGGAATTAGGTCTTGAATGGCTTTTATCTTGGCCAGGTTGGCTTCAATTCCACGTTGGCTGACCATATAGCCTAGAAATTTTCCCGATTTAACTCCGAAGGTGCATTTCTTGGGATTTAAGACCATGGAATAGGATCGGAGGACATCAAACATATCTTGAAGGTGTGTTATATGGTCAGAAGCGTACACCGACTTGACGAGCATGTCGTCAACGTAAACTTCCATAGTATTACCAATCATCGCGGCAAACATTTTGTTGACGAGGCGTTGGTAAGTGGATCCGGCGTTCTTCAATCCAAACAGCATCATGGTATAGCAGTACAGGCCTCGTGCCGAATAAACGAGGTGTGTTCGGAATCTTCAGGATCCATAGGAATCTGATTGTAGCCGGAGTAAGCATCCATGAAACTCATCAACTCGTGTCCCGACGTGGCATCAACCATGTAGTCTATATGTGGGAGTGGATAACTGTCCTTGGGACACGCCTTGTTCATGTCGGAAAAATCAATACCAGTCTCCATAGCCCGTTGCTTTTTTTAACAAGGACAGGATTTGAGACCCATGTCGGATATCTGGCTTCTTTGATGAAATTGTTGTCGATTAGTTTGTTGACCTCCTCTTCCAGTGCTTTCTGTCGATCCGGCCCCAGTTTTCTTCTTTTCTGAACAACAGGACGGATAGTTCGATCGAGGTTCAACTTGTGGCTAGCGACGCAGGGGTCGATGCCCTTCATATCTTCGTGTTTCCAGGCAAAAACATCAGAGTTGTGTTTGAGGAATAAAATAAGTTCTGACCGAAGAGGCTCTTGGAGATGACTCCCGATGCGCAACGATTTGTGGAAGACTGGTTCATCGGCGTATATTAATTCTACGTCTTCTCCAGGTTCGGCTCGATCACTTCGGCTTTTTTCTTTAAATTGGGCTCTTGGGTCCAACTCATCTTCTTCAAGGATAGGTTCCTTTCCAGGTCGGCGACCTCGGTCTTCGGTCAAAGGATCCGAGGTGGGAGGATCACCGACGTTGTTGTTTGGTTCTTCGGACATCGTGTTGTCCGAGACGTTTTGTAGTGGAGAATTACTCGTCGAGGTGGAATGGACTCCGTTGGGTGGTATGAATGTAATAAGTTCTCGAGCTTCTCTCTGGTCTCCAAAGTGTGTCCCTTCTCCTCGTGTAGTCGGGAACTTCAGAGCGTAGTGAAAGATCGAAACCGCAGCTCGAAGTTTATACAATGCTGTTCTGCCGATGATGGCATTGTACTCATTATTGATATCCAGAATCTTGAAAGTTTCCATGACGAGCTTAGTGACGTTCTCCGAAGTGCCGAATCTAACAGGTAAAGTGATCTCGCCGATAGGCTTCGAAATACTTCCGTTGAACCCTTGTATCTGATCATTGCAAGGTCGGATGTCGGCGGGATCAAGACCCATTTTGTCAAAGGCTTTTAACATCAAAATACTCGAATAGGCCCCCGTATCTACCATGACGCGATGAACTAGAATTCCGCATATAGAGACGGTGATAACAAGTGCATCGGAATGAGGATGCACGAAGTGATTAGCATCCTCCATATTAAAGGTTATGGAACAATTCCGATTGTTGAGGATGTCCCTCAAATCAGTAGTGTACACTTGTTTGCTGGAGTTATACGCTTGTCGGGCATAGGATTTGATTTGTCGACGGGACAATGTACTCCGGGGGTTATTGGTGTTGACATGGTGGGCGGTGATTTGCATCGGTTCAGGAGATCGACCTCGTTTACGTCCTCGGGCAGTTCCAACAAAGTCTGAATTGGGCGTTTCCGAGGTGAACATAAATACTTCCTTGTCTCCTTGTCGGATGCGTTTTGGCATGGTACCTCGGTCCTCCTCGTCATCCTCATCATATGATTCAACCTGACGCCCTGAACCTCGTCTTTGGGGGTTGGTGTTGCGGTAGAATTTTCTAAGCTGTGGGTGACCAATTAATCGTAACAGGGCTGCTAACAAACTTAGACACTCATCTGTGTTGTGCCCTGGTGATTTATGATAATCACAATACCGGGACTTGTCCAACTTCTCCTCGGGCATCCGAAGTGGTTTGGGGTCCGGTAGAATGCATTTTCCTTTGATCTCTTCGTATATGGTAGCTGCCCCTGCGGAATATACGGTTTGATAACCGGACTTCACATCGGTAGCGTACTGTTTTCGGGCTGCTCGAACTTCAGGATCGTTGGGGTCTCCTCGGGGAGGTCCCCTGAACTGAGTTTTGCTTTGCTTGTCAAAAAATTTATTCTTCTTTTTCTCGTCGGTCCCTGCTTTAGAGGACTTCGGGTTAAAGTTAAAATCGGGGACCGACATGGCTTCTTCGGCTATAATGTGTTGCTGAGCTCGAGCAAGAAATTCTTGAAAAGTGTTTGGTTTATTTTGGCACAGCGTCCAGCGGAAAATCGAATTCGGTTTCAGTCCGGCAATAGCCATGACAAGCAAAGTTTCGGGGTGACAAGGTTCCATGTTTTGAACTCGGTCATTAAATCGGGCGATATAATCCTTGACACTTTCATCATCTTTCTGAGTTATGTTTGCAAGAGATTCTTTTGGAATTAAACAGACTTGAGCCCCGATGAAATGAGATCGGAAAGCCGACCTCAGTTGTTGCCACTTCCAAATTGAATGGGGAGGAAGAGAATGGTACCATTTTTGGGCCCGAGGCCCCAGCGTAAGCGTAAACATACGACACCGGAGTCCGTCTGAGGCCCCATGCAGATCCATCCACGAAGTATAATGACCGAGGTGTGAGTCAGGGTCTGACGTTCCATCGTATAGCCCAATCTGGGGGACTTTGACTTTCCCAGGCACAGGTTCCGAAGTGAGCTCCGGAGTGAGGGGGGAGTCGGCTTCCAAATATACTTGTGCCGAGGTTGAGGTCCGCCAAGGGGGGTCTTCGGGTGCCCGTTGCCGACTTTCCAATTCGGCAATTCTTCGTCGCAATGTTTCAAGTTCGGATGATTCTTGACGAGCTCGATTTCGTTCTATGTGCTGCCGAAGGTCGGTCTGCGCCGGGTTGGAGGGGTTTCGGCGCTGTGCATGAGGCGGTGACCGTCGTGAATGACCAGACTGGCTTTCGGCGGTTTCTTCATGAGGGAGTATAAGAGGATTGCGCCCGACGTCGGTGCGACGTGTGGTTTGTTCTGGAGGTGGTTGCGACGCTCTATCACGAGGTTGAGAGGTTGCGTGAGACGTAGTTCTTCTGCCGTCTCGCCGCACGGGTGGATTCTGCGGATTTGCAGGAGTCGTTGGTATTATAGAGTGCCCCGGGGCAGCCGTCGATGTGCCGGGGATCGTTTGAGCCATCAAAGCGGCGAAACCACGTGCAAACTCCGGATTTTGAAACAGAACAGTATAATCCGGTACAGGGGGAGCTACGGCCTGCCGTCTGGCGGATTGGGCAGCGCTGCGACTGTGGCCATCTCGTGAAGTATTACCACGATGATCTGAATGGGACATAATGGATATGGCTGATGTGAATCGTTACTTGAGAAAGCGGAGATTAACCTCAAATCACTTATGAGGCCCTTCCTCTAGCGCCAAACTGTTGTCGTATGATTCTTAACAACGATTTAAAGTTCAGTTTATGGGATAATTTCAAGTGGTTTAAACGTAAAGCATGTAAGGACTATTCAACAATGGCCCCGGTCCGAGGTGGACCGAGGTGAAAAGCCTTTATGGGCTATTGCGCATTGCATATTAATGAGTTCGGAATCCCCGTACAAGTGTCATAGGGTAGCTATTTATAGTAGCTTTTTCGATATATACATTGGAATCCGTGTATTATTTTCCGTATAAAGTAACTTTTGGTGGGCGGTTGGAGCAGTGGGTCCCATGTGAATGATGACAAATCTCGTGAATCGTGATAGGGGTGTGTAGGCGCCTTGTCACCTGCTTTAGGAGGTGACGACCTCGGTTTAAGTTGACTTCGGTAGGTATCAGTTACCTCGGTCTTCGGTAGCTCGGACCGGTTCATTGCGTGGACTAGCATGGCTTTGGATCACATCGGTTCAATAGTTAATTTCACTTAACATGATGCTTAAGACTTCTTAATGATGTTTTGCCGAGTTGGATGATAACAACCGCAAAGAAAACGAAAGGCAGGGCAAGCTTCTTCTCAAGCTTCTTTGAGATAGGTAGGCCTCGAAGGTGTTGGTCCACCATACATGTTCCAAAGAAAGAGTCAGGTCACCTTCGAATTTGGCAGGGCAGTTAGGCATCTTATCCACAGCGACGACATAATCAATTTCGCCAACAAAGCCCTGAGCCTAGACTTGGGCATTAGCTTGGTCCAAGGTATTCTGCATGTAAATATGCACGAATGGGACAAGTGTCTCTAAGGAGCAAGGACATTTGCAGAAGTCGGCAACGACCTGTTCTCGGTAAGGTTTGAGGAAGAGGATGTTTGTTATGTTTTTGTGTGTTTTTCTTGTGTTTATTTGCTTTAGTCGAGTCTTTTTAGGTTCATTTTGTTTTTCCCGGTCCATTTTTGTTCATTTTTAGTATCTTTTAGTTTTTGAGCCGTATTCATGTATTTTTTCTATTTCTTTTTGTGTGTTTTGGTGATTTTGTAGGTCCGAAAGGGAGAAAAAAGGCCGTTTCGCGATGTGCTACTCCGAGCATTTTTGTTAAGATGCGTGGAGGATTTAATTGTGCTTTTCAAGATGAGGAGAAACGAATTGATAAATGTGAGTTTAAAATTCGAGTCAATCGAAGAAGCATGCAATAAATTGGAGTTGATCGAGCCTTTAGTCGAGCCGTTAGTAAACCAAGCCAAATTCACGAACCGAAAATCTAGCTTCGCGAGTTGCGAACGATTTTCAGCGCCCAAAACTCGCGCCCACAAGTCCATTTTCGCGCCAGCGGAACGCTGTCTGTCCGCGAGCATCCACTTCTGCGCCCACAAAATGCCATCTGCCCGTGAGTGCCCTATGCCGCGCTCGCCAAAGCCGTTTTGCCCCCGAGTGCTAGCGCCTGCACCCCTCGATGTCCACCTGCGCGCACGCCACGCCTCTTGCACCTTGCCCGCGGATCGAGCTTGCAAAATTCAAGCCGTAAGTTAACTCAAGTGCTTTTTTAATGTGTGTGTTTAGTACATGTTTTTGCTACTTAGTATAAATAGACTTTAGTGCTTTGTATTTGGGACATGTATCATTCATTTTTCTACTTTTCCACTTTGGGAAAAAGGTTATTTTTCTATTTTTCTCTCTATTTTTCTTTTGGAGCTTATAACATCATTTTCTGGCATGTTCATTTTTGTTCAAGTTCCGAACTTTTGAATCCGAATCTCGTCTAGCACGCAATAGAAGATTAAGTATAAATTTTAAACCTCAATACTTTGGTTTTTGCCTCGTGTTTAATTATGATGCTTATTAAAGTAGATTTGAGTGTTTGTTTGATGATGGATGGAAAGCTTGGATGCTATTGTTTTCATTGCTTGCCTAAGTGATATAGGGATTAATTGCTTTGAGACTCTAAGTAGAGCTTAATCGCTTAGGGTTAGAAGGTTAGGATTAGAAGGTTAGGGTTAATTACCTAGTGCTTAGGGTTCACATATTTCTCTTTGTTGTTTGCGTTTTGTGTCGATGGCATAAAGACTCCGGTAGTGTTAATTTTCATATTATCTCGTTTGCTTGTTGCTTTCATTTGCTTGTGATTCCTAGTTTAGTTTAGCATTGATACATCTCAAGCCCATTGATTAGCATGTTTAGCTCATGTTTTCTCGTTTTGTGTGTTTTGGACAAATTAATGAACAAAG
This sequence comes from Striga hermonthica, assembly GCA_902706635.1. Lineage (NCBI taxonomy): Eukaryota > Viridiplantae > Streptophyta > Magnoliopsida > Lamiales > Orobanchaceae > Striga > Striga hermonthica. The sequence goes on from CACSLK010027831.1 coordinate 12,765,998, forward strand.
CTCCGAAGAGCATCTCAGAACCAATCCGATGCAATTTCTCATTTTCGAGCTCGTCCAACAGGGCTTGCTGCTCATCCATGTGTTGTCAGTTATTGCACAACATCTTTGACGTCAAGTCAAACTTGAGGTTGTTGAGCCACTTTACCATCATGACGTGAATCGGCTACGCTTGTTTTTTTGGTGGAGACCCCTTCTTGGAGTGCGACCGTATTTTCCTGATTAAGGCCTCAGAATCCTTAGGTCGAGAGCCGCCTTAGGGTCCTCAGGTCATGACTTAGAACTCTTTTCGGGAGAGGGGGGAAGGGAGAGGATTCCTTCTCCATCGAGCTAGAGAAAGAATTCGGGCGCTTCAATTTGAACAGTCACTCTGCACAAGACATGGAGAACAATGGTTAATAAGTGCAAAATCAACAAAACGACTGACAAGGTAGAATGACAAATACCAATCTCATAGTGGGTAATACGTGAGTATCGTCGGGGATAAAGGCCACAATGCGACAAAAGTTGTTTGTTTTTTAAGAGGATAACATAGGAGACTTAGGATTTATTCCATTCTTTGACCCATAGTTCAAAATCGATAGAAGAATGAGGTAGAGGTAAACGACAAATGAAGACTCCAACCTGGTTGGGTTGATGGGTAGCGGAGACGAGGGTCGAACAAAAAAGTATTGGGTTTTCCACTTGGGGTTATTGAAGGGGACATTATTTAGAAAATGCGCCCCATTGCGGGTTTGAAAATATAGTGTACCTTTTTGGCCCTTAAAACAAAACAATGAAAGAAGAAATCAAGGCCGACACAACCTAATATGTGGTAGGAGAGGATGACATAAACGACAAGCTGACAGATGGAATTGGGCAAAAGCTGGTTGATGGGAAACTTAAATACATTACATAGGTTGAAAAGAACGGGGTTAATGGAAAACCTAAGACCTATTTATACCTGGCCGCGAAGAAAAGTTAAATAACCATCAGTTGGGGCGACACGTAACGAAGCAACAGTGGGCTAGAAACTTGTCAAGGCATGGGTCCTTGCCGGTAAGGATAAGTGCTCGACTACCGAGCAACGGTGACCATATCCTGGGCAGTGGTGAGCGCAACACTAGAAATGGGTCAACCCATAGGAATGGGGCAATTCGACTGAGCATGTTGACGAGAAGAGGCTGCTTCGTCCTCATCGTCGGTATCGGTCTCCTCGCGCAACTTCAGGGGTCGGTGAGGGGGCAACTCATTGCCTAAGAGAAAGCAAGTCGGGAGGAGGATGGAGCAGGTTCGACCTTCATGGAGGGGGAGGCTGAAGGAGTGAATTTTTGGATAAAGGTCGAAGAAGACGACGAGGTGCTCATATTGTTGCCGACATATTGGTCAACCTCACTAGAGGTGGTAGAATTTAAAAAAAGTAACAAAAAGAGAACAAAGAAGAAGGAAATTTAAGAACTGGGAGAAGACGACGGAGGGCTGAGGGCTGAGAGCAGAGAAGAGTAACGGTGTGCTGGAGAGAAGGTGGAAAGGAAACATTGATGGAAATACTAAAGAAATTGTTGGTATCTAAAAGAACAATATTTATTAAATAAATATTAATGTTTAAAATATTGGAGAAGAAGAGAGTAGTATAGATATGAATGGAAAATATGTAAATTTGTGAGTGAGAAAATTAGACAATGCTTTACTATTGGAAATAACAATTCTTATTCTTGCTTCTTGCTTTCAATTCACACGCATGACACACATATTTATACTACTTACAAGAACACTCTAGGCTCTAATTATTACAACAATTATTTGACCATTATTACAAAAAGCCAACTCATGACAACTATTATTGATCATTATGACAAATTGACAACTCATGACAATTAATCAAATGAGCATAATTTTAACAGAAATTAAGCATGCATAAATCATAAAAAATAAGAGAGTAAGAAACACTTATTGATCATTGCCATTGAGTGGGTGGGGAAAGTGGAAAATTCCGGTTGTTAACGGTGAATTGAGCAGCAGAAACTCAAGGTGTAAAGTGAATTTTCAATGAACGCGGTGAAAGAGTAGAATTATATATGGAAGAAACTTTCTAGAAGTGAAAAACCTAATATTTTTGGCAATGAGGTCGTCTGACCTAAGCCATAGGATTGAGGACGGGCTGAACAGTCCAAATTGAAAGTAGCAGGGGGAAAGACAACTCAAGCTCGTCCGTATGATTAAAGTTGAAGCAGATGGGTGAGATTAACTCTCCATTAATGGGCGCGCTGCACAAAGACTGCAAACGGACTGCGAAGCATCACACAACGGGACGCTTGGACTTGGCCGTAGCACTTAGCGCAAGATAGCTGGACGGGACGCTGTACAACACGTGACAAACAATTGAAATTTTAATTTCAAAAGAAAAACGCTGCAAAAAAACCGAGAAAGTTCGCGGCAAGGACTTAAAAGCAAAAAAGGAGGTCAAAAAAATAAAGGAAAAAACCAACTTACCAAAATCGAGGGTAACCAATTTCATGCTGGGATCAAGTCATCTTAACTCGACCAGAGTGGCAGAGACCAGATGATATGGGATAATGTACCAGGTCGACTGGTCCCGGGAAGCAGCAGAACCTAACCGGGTGAACTGTTAGGTTGAAGAAGATTGAAGACTACACATGTTGAAGGACCCTCAGGTCGAATAGGCCGTCAAGGATACAAAGAGCACTGACATGTCGATTAGGGCCCTTAGCCTGACTGAAGTTCGACCTGAAGGTACATCTGGTCGAAGGAACGACCAAACAAACAACACATGATAGCTCGATTTCAGTGATACTCTACCTCGAGGTAATCAGGATCGGTCCCATAGTTAGACCGTCTAATAAAGAAGACTAAAGGATAAGTAGGAATATTATTGGTATTAAACCCCCATGTGGATAGGGCCACGTGTCATAACAGAATTGGGTAGTTTGGGCAGTTCAGATAGTACAAACGAGTTGTCTGGGCAGCCCACTCGGGCAGGCTTAGACAACAAGTTATCATATCTCTATAAAAGTACGTATCAAATAATGAAGGTAAAAGTATTCTAGACTTTTTGGTGGCATATGATTTAATCATATGTAACACTTATTTTGAAAGAGATAGAAAAACTTAATTACATACAAGAGTGGTGCCAATAAATCAAAAATAAACTATTTTCTAAGTAGGAAAAGTGATAACTGATAAAATATTTTGCAAAGATTGCAAGGTAATATCGGGAGAGGGTCTTACAACCCAACATAGGTTACTAGTCATAGATAAAAGATTAAATATGTAGTCAAGGTAAGAAGAAAGTACCTAAAATACATAGGATAAATTGTGGAACCTTAAAAACTATGATAAAAAGGAAAGATTTACTAAGAATTTACTTGAAAACATTAATTGGAGTATGAAAAAGAAGCAAATAAAACATGAGAGAAGGTAACTAAAGAGATAAAATCAATTGCTAAAAGAGAGTTAGGGGTTTCTAGAGGTGTACTGTTACTAAAGAATCGTAGTGGTGGAATCAAGATATTCAAAAAAAAGTTAAGGAGAAAAAAGCGTGTTACAAACCGCTTTACAAGTGTATGAGTGATGAAAATATTGAAAAATGTAAGAAGGCTAAAAAAGAAGCGAACAATATGGTAAGTGAAGCAAAGATAAAAGCCTTCAGAAACTTTTATAATAGATTATATACTAAGAAGAGAGAAAAGGACCTCTATAAAATTGCAAAGCAAAGGGAAAGTGATGTGGTCGTTAGTAGCGGCTCATAAAGGACCGGTTGTGACCCGGGTTCTAGTCGCACTCAACTGGGTGGTTCAATCTGGTAGGCACGACCCATGGTACCTTTGGGGTACATGGGTCGTAGGCGGATGCTTTGGTAGGCGGGTGCTTTGGTAGACGGATGCTTTGGTAGGCGGGTGCTTTGGTAGGCGGATGCTTTGGTAGGCGGATGCTTTGGTAGGCGGATGCCTTGGTAGGCTGAGGCTTTGGTAGGCGGGTGCTTTGGTAGGCGGATGCTTTGGTAGGCGGAGGCTTTGGTAGGCGGATGCTTTGGTAGGCGGGTACATGGTCGCTAGGCAAAAGTTCTGGTGGGCATAGCCCATGGTACCTTTGGAGTATATGGGTGGTCGGCGGAGGCTAGTTACGTGGGTGGTCGGCGGAGCCTAGCTCAACGTGGACTAGGCAGCACCTGGGCACCTAAGTAGCTGGACGTCCCATTGAGGTGACCAGAGCCCAAAGAGGGTATCATACTCAAGTCATAAAGAGGTTCGTAACCTCAAGGACTCTTGGAATTTTGATTTAATCTGAGGAGAAGACTCATGGTATGATAAGAACTCTACAGCCTCTACATGTCTTCATCTATAAAAGGGGCGCAGGTTATTTCATTTACACAACACACACATACAAATTCTCTCGTTACTCTGCCGCTTTTTCTTCGGATCACCACTGACTTGAGCGTCGGAGTGTTCGCGCCGGGACCACCCCCGGCGTGTTTTGCAGGTACCGGCGATCAAGGAGACGTAACCCGGTTCGAGGAGGAGCGGTCCAGCGGTCCAGGTTTGTGTGGTATAACAGAAAGGAAGACAAATAATTAGGAAATTAAATGCATAAAAGATGAAAATTGGGAGGTATTAGTTGATGATAAAATAATAAAGGATAAGTTGAAAGATTATTTCCATAAGCTATTTAATGTAGCGGATAATAGGGAAATATCACTAGGGGAATTACAAAAAAATAAGAAATATAAAATTCTACATACTATATAAAAATCCAAACTAAAGAAGTAGAGAAAGCAATGCAAAAAAATGAAAAATGGCAAAGTCATAGGTCCCGATGATATTCCGAGAGATGTATGGAGATGCCTTGGTAAATTTGGAATTGATTAGCTTTCGAACTTTTGTAACATAATCATGAAGAGTAAGAAAATGTTCAACCAATAGAGTAAAAGTACATTAATACATTTATTTAAAAACTAAGAAGATATTCAGAATTTTACAAACTACAGTGGTATAAAACTAATGTGTCACACTATGAAATTATGAGAGGGAGTAATAGAAACTAGACTAAGGCAAGAAACAAACATAGCAAAAAACCAATTTGACTTTATGCTGGGTAGATCAAGAATGGAAGCTATTCATGTAATAAGGAGACTTTGTGAATATGTTGTGAGAATTTTTTTTCGTTGCATATGGTCTTTATTGACTTTGAAAAAATATACGATAGTGTTAATAGAGGTTTAATGTGAAAACTTGTGTTAGGACACCAATAGGGATATTGGGTGAATTTTATATCAAAATTGGTTCGCATCAAGGTTCGACATTGCGTCCAAATCTCTCTGCATTAGTAGTTGATGAACTTACAAAACATCTGCAGTTGGACATCACTGATTGCATGTTGTTTGTGAATTACATAGTGTTAGTAGATGAGACGAGAGAGGAGG
>CACSLK010027831.1:12782586-12799157 GCA_902706635.1 Striga hermonthica
TTACCTGATGTTAGATAGGTACAACCATGACCTGACTGTAGAAGATCCCTACTAACTTTACTCGACCATCAAAAGATTTATTAATATATAATTTAATTTATAAGTAGTTTTATTAAAACAATAAAATATTCTCTAGAATTTTAATTATTTCATGGTGAAGCTGGATATATTTTATAAACTTTTATTAGTATTTTAAAATATTCAGTATAGTAATATGATCATAATTATTTTAACTATTTTATTATATATTTCAATGCTTTTCATTGATGAACATAATTCATATCTACAACTATGAGATGATAAATTAATCAAAATAAATTTTATAAGTATAATGAATGTTTTTTTTTAAAAAAAAAAACATGTCAACAAAATTACTATGAAATTGGTATTGTTATTTAAGTAATTCGAGAATATGATAGGTTTATTTGTTGTATATAGAAGAAGGTTGACTCCACTATGGAGCCAACTGTTGGCTTCATAGCAAAACTGTATGGTCTTATTCAAAAGATATGTAATCAGTCTCTTAATCATTCTATTTAAGTCAAGCTATACTTAGTGCGGTTTAGCCATTGTATAAAGAAAAAAATAACTATTTTTTCATATGTAAAATTTGCTATTAAGTAAAACCTAATTATATGCGACATATTAACAATTTTTTTCATGTCCAAAATTATGTCAATTATTTTAATATTGACTGGTAAATTATATAGATATAAATATATATAGATTTTTATCAACCTATATACCTAGACATGGCCATGGGTCACCCGGCCAGGACCCGACACGGACCCGGCCTGGTCAAACCCGTTGACCACAGGACCGGGCCCGACACGGATTTCAAACGGGCCAGTCAAGGGTCTTGTTTTATTTGACCTTGACCCGCCGGGTCGGGTCGTGCCGGGTCCGTCCCGACACGAAAAAATACATTGCTTTGGAATTTTTTCTTTTTTCTTTATTTTTTTATTTTTTTATGTGGCCGGGTCAAGACCCGGGTCGTGGACCCGGCACGACCCTAGGTCCGTGCCGGTTCAGGGTCATCGAAACCCAACCCGGTGGCCCAGCAGGTAGGGGTGAGCATGGTGCTGTTCGGTGCAAAACCGCACCGAACCGCAAAAAACCGAAAACCGAATTTTTTTATTTACCCAAACCGAACCGCACCGAAACATGTAGAAAAAATGAACCGAAACCGCACCGAAATTTTTGGTTCGGTGCGGTTCGGTTTCGGTTAACCGCAATTTTTTTTTTTTAAAAAGAAAAAACCAAAATAAAATGAAGCTACATCATCATCATCTAATGTGCAACATTACCAAACCAAAAGCTCAAAATTTATTTTAAATAAAAAACTAAGGCAAGAAATTAGATTTAATGTAATGTTATTAATTTTTAATTGTTATTGTTATTATTTATTACTTTACTTATTTATTGTTAATGTTAGTCATCCTAAACCAAAAGCCTAAAATGAGCATGTATATTTACAATACAAACATGTCAACATATTTCATATTTAAAAAAAAAAAAAAACTATATTCGGTGCGGTTCGGTTAAAACCGCATCATTCGGACAAAAAACCGAACCGCACCGAAACTTGTGCGGTTTTCCAAAAGTTTAACCGCACTGAAAACCGAACCTTAAAAAACCGAATCGAACCGCACCGAATACATCGGTTCGGTTCGGTTTTTCGGTTTCGGCTCGGTTTTGCTCACCCCTACCAGCAGGCACGACCCGGACCGGGTTTTGGTCATGTTTATATATACTATTTTAGTGATTATCAAATACCACTTATGGTACTTGAGTTTAATTTTTATTTATTATATTTATTAAAGATGTACATTCGGAATTTTATTTTTCTCATAAATAAACACTGTTCGAAAAGTCGGCCTAGGCGGCCGCCTAGGCGGCGGTGCGCCGCCTACGATTTGCTAAAATCGGCCATAAAAATCGGCCAGGCGGGCTAGTCGGGCCTAGGCGGAGCTAGGCGAAGCTAAGCGGAGCTAGGCGAAGCTAGGCCGCCTCGGCGGTCACGGCGGCTACGCGGTTTCGGCGGGACTAGGCGGCTGAGGCGGATTCTAGGCGGCTGAGGCGGGTTCTAGGCGGCTTTTACAATTGTTCTTTTTTTTTGTACTAAATGCATATATTTTTTTATTTCTTATTTTGTTATTAATGTGTTTTATTGTATTATTATTATTATTATTATTATTATTATATGTGTTAATTTAATTAGTTAATGATTAGTGAAATTTAGTGTTTAGTTGGTTTTTATAATTGTCTTATGTTGTGTAATGTTTAAAACATAACATGTAAGATAATGTGTTTGATAAAATTACAATGAGAAGAAGTTATATTGTGGTGATGTACTTATTTTGACTTGGAGTTTGTTTTATAATATAATATTAATAATATTATTGGGACTTAGGTGTATGGATTTATTAATTATAAGTTATAATTTCATTAGTGAAATTGTAAAAATAAATAAAAATAATATATTTATTATAATTTCTAGGCCCCGCCTAGACCCCGCCTAGGCCCCGACTAGGCGCTCTAGGCGCTAGGCGCTGGTCGGGCGCCTAGCGAGCGCCTAGCGACTTCTAGAACACTGTAAATAAATAACTTTTACTGTATAGTGTGTGTGTATATTAACGATTTTTTATTTTTTTATTTATTATTATTTTTTTTAATTCACCCAACCATCAAGACGAATTGTGTACTAATAAATTTATATCTTTGGGTACATTATTAAAACAATTGTAATGATCTTCACGAATCTTTTAGACAAAATTTTAATTCATGCAATAACTGGTTCAACTTTTCTCAAAATATTGTGTGATAGTAATTGCCAAAAAAATGAGAGATTCTATTTTGATCGTAAACAAATAATATTAAATTTGGAAAAATGAGAGATTCCATTTTGATCGTAACGTTCAATTTGGAAAGTGAGAGATTCCAAAAGAACAAATTTTAGGGGTATATTAGTCATATAAACAACAGTAAGTAAGTTTACAAAACAAATTAAGAGTTATATTAGTCAACGTATTATGAAATTACTCAAGTTAGTTTTTCAATATTTGTGAAATGTCCAAACCTAAAATTATTAATTTAGAATAATATTATAATTCATCAAAACCAAATTACAAAGCATGGTTTTTCGCCAAGTAGGATTTCGAAACGCGCAAACCTGCCACATAGGTTCAGTGTGTTCTAAAATTATATAGGGAGATATTGAACGCAACATACCTTGCTCTTCCATCGTAGTTTTTTGAATCTCACGTCATTTTTGACTGGAATTCCTATTATGTAGATGGCTGAGGCCAGTTAGTGTTGTTGAAAATTGAATTAGATGACGTCCGTCTTCTTTCTCTGATTTACATTCATAGTTATTCTTGATTATATTTCAAACAATTGGTCCGTAATTGTAAAAGCGTTAGGGTCAACTCATATCAAATACGTTGACAATTTCAAAATATTATTGGGATTGGTTGCCAATTTTTAACCTCATGAAGCAGCCTGCCATATAAGTAACAACGTTTATTGAAATGTTTTTGTGTGTAAGTTAAATAATATATATACAAAGTATATAAAAGAAAAAGGAGTATAATATATATCTTTTCATTCTAAATTTTGTAATGTATTTTCTATTGACATATGATATTCAGAAGTTTTAGGATATGTTTGGCACAAATCAGCTGAAAAGTCAACTTGATAGATGACAAATTAATTGATCTCTTACAAACTAACTAGTGCGTATCCCATGCGATTCACGAGAAAATCTATATATATATATATAAAGAATTACCATTTTTTAAAAATGGCAAGTCAAATTGTGGTCAAATATGATTGAACATTAATTGCATGCTATTAATAGCAAGTTTTATTTTCTTTTTTTTTTTATTTACAAATGTGCATCATTAAAATGTGGAGTTTGTTAAGTGAAGTTTGTTACTTATTTTTGCTCAAGATTAGGCTGTTCCTTTTTCATTTTCACAAATTAAAAAAAATAATTCTTTAACATATAATTGTGTACCATATTGCAAATTTTATTTTATTAAACAAATAAATTATGCCTAACTTAATAATATAAACTTAAGTTAGTATTTACAAAAAATCAGAAACTCTTTTAAAATCAACTCGGCTACTACAATTGTTTTAATCGGATGCTTTTATTTTTACATAAAATAAATTACAGTTCATTTAATAATCAAAATATACAATATTTTTATTCTATTCTTTTTATATTTTTTTATAAAGAATAATACAAAACTAATCTAATTATAAAATCGTCAATATTTTATTTGCGCAAGAACCGGTTGTAACATTTTCATTTTCACAAATTAAATAATTTTTTTAACAGAAATAAGATTACCAAATTGCATATTTTTTTTATAAAGAGAAATTACGACTGGTTTAATAATAAAAAATAACTTTAGTATTTGCAAACAATATGAAGCCTTTTGAACATCAAATCGGCTAATACCATTAAATTAAAGAATTCTTTATTTTTTGTAAAAATACCAATTCCTAAAGTTGCGGTTGATTTAATTTTCAAAAAGAATTTTTTTATAACAGAAAATCGTGAATCACATTGCAGCCTAGATTGGGGGATTTGGTTCCATTAAGTTAAAAATTTCGATCATTGAATATAATTTGAAATTCAAATCCTTTCTCATTTTTGATTTACAAAATTCGATTGTGTTTTTATTCCAAACAATCAGATCGCCGAAAAAAATACCTTCTTGAATTGAAAATTTGAAATTCAAAACCCCTTCTCATTTTAGTTGCCATAAAATTGGGTTTAATTCAAAATCTCTTCCTAGTATAAAGGATTTTGTTCAAATTGAAAAAAAAAAAAATCTAATCACATGCTTCTATCCTTGGACGAATAACCTTAAATGAAGGATTTTGTGCCACTTTAAAATTAACAAACCTCTTGGAAATTACAAAATCATAATGAATTTCAAAATTTTTGGTTTCATTTTGCACGAAATTCAAAATAATTTAAGAATTTCAAATCACTTGAAATTCATCTCTTTAATTTTTTCCATAAGTTTCAAAAATTTACAATAATTAAGTCAAATTACAAATATATTGTTTCAAAAATCAAGAGGATAGTTTTGAAAAATAGACAGGTTTTTTTTTTTTCAAAACTGTCTTAGTCTTCATTCAATATAAAATAAATATAATATGTTAGGAGTTTTTAATTGTTTAAACATACAAATTATGTTCTCTTGAACAAGCTAATTTTAAATCGTTTATAATAAACCGATATACCATAAATTATATGCCATGTTAACCCCACATCGTTAATTATTATTTAATATCGTTTACCCTCATCTTTATTTTTCCTTGCTCTTTTAAGAGAGGATTAATAGTGGTTCCCCACTTCTTGCATTGGGTGACTCGAACTCGATACTTATTTATAATGAATATTTAATATTGTTTACTCGTGCATCGCACGGGATACACACTAGTATTATTAAGTAATGACTATAAATTAAAGAGGAGAGTAAACAATATTAACTAATAATTATAAAGTAAAAATGTGATGTAACATATACATGTAAGAAGTATCTAAAATATTTTATGTTAAACGCAATTCTCATTCAACAAAAAATAATATAAATAATGAAAAAAGTCAAGCATTCACTATATACACTAACACAACCCACATGCACGAAATCGATGATTGGACGATCTAAATCGGCCAAAATAAAGGTCGTGAACAGTTTTCACCTATAAAAGGCAAAATTTTCTGACTTTTTGGGTTTTCATAAGATCCACCTGCACTTTCTTTGTTTTATCTCAACTCTATTTCGTTCGATTATGAAGAATGATTCACAAATTAACCTTGTGAATAAAATGTTTTTGTTTTCAATTTACGATAAATATTTTCAGAAATCACGTAAAAAGGGTTGATTTTATGTTTTTTTGTTTGAATTTCACTTGTTTTTCAAAATACCAAACAAATTCTTGGATTTGTATTGTGTCTTTTATTTAGATCTCAAACATTAATACAAATGAAAATTTATCTCATATTTAAAATGCACATGTACAATTGAGAGTTTTCCAATTTTGACAGTAATTTTTATTTCATAAATAATTATTTTATCATTCTGTTAAAAACTTGATTCACAATGCATGTCTCATATTCAATAAATTTTGATATTTATCTTAAATACATATTAATTATGGTTCACCGTAAAAATGTTGTTTTGATCACGATTGTATCTTATAACTTAAAAATATATTTTGACAAATACATGCATAGATTTATTAAGATCTGTTACTAAATGCAGCGGCAGAGTTACCAAATGCAAGCCAATGGTGTGTAAGATACAAAAAAAATATATATATATATGATTGAATTATATAAAACTGAGATTTTTATAAGATGAAAAAAATAGTATTGTATGACATGAAAATCGAGATTTTCTAAATTATGAATATTAATTGTTTTTATTTGGAGAATATTATAATACACTAAATTACTCTTTAACTTTTTTAAATTGTCTGAAAATTTACAGAATACTTCATTTAAGGAATTATTAGATGCTTGATGATTTTGAGATTTAAATTGTCGATTTTTTAGTACTTAGAAATTTAATGGTTGATTTTGAAATTTAATTTTTAAAAAACCCAAGAAATCAGAAAATGTTAGATGATGCCCGATGTAAAAAAAATCAAATTTGAATATAACTTTTTAAAAAGGAATGTAATTAATATTCTCCGATTTTTTTTCTTGTTACTTTCGGTAAATGATTATTTTTATTATATATATATGTATATATAGTTGTTTCATTTATAACTTTTGGATGAATTTTAATAATCAACAAAGAAAAAAAACATATTGCCACCAAAATAAAAAAAAAACCTAACCATCTCAATTCGCAAACAACAAAAAAAAAAAAAAAAAAAAAAAAAGAAAAAAAACTACAAAATTTGTCATACTTTTTCGCCTGCCCACTCGCACACTTTCAAATAAAAAAGTAACAAATTCCCTAATTTAAGGGCAACATGATTTTTTTGAAAAATAAAAAATAAAAAAAGTTACTCAAAATGGTAAGTATTTAATGCTAATTAAAACTTGGTCAAGGTTGACCTGCCATTTTTAAAAAATAGTAAATCTTATTATATATATACTAGTACGAATACCGTGCGATGCACGGGTAAAAAATATTTATTAGTATTTATAAATAAAAATATACATTAAATAATATTTTATAAATTAAGAATATTGAATCAGTATGTAATACAGTTTACCTATATTAATTTTTAAAAATGTTATACGAAATATGAATTGTAAAAAATTACATAAAATATGTATATTTAAAATTAGTACACAATCCATACAGTGCACGTAACTAATAATAAATTATAATATTTTCATTTCAAAATAATGTTATTTTAAAATATTTTATTCAAAATTTCAATTTGACTACAATGTGATTCAATAAAATAAATATTTTGGTAAATTTTATCATATATTTAAAAATATACGTGAATAATCATTAACTAAAATTAATTTATTTTCGTACGACCTGTCCAAATCAAAAAATTTAAGAAGTTGAATAATTAATTAAACTATAAATAATTGAATAATTCATTTGCATCCAAGTTAATATTAGCATAAGTTATGAATAACTACTTATTTGATCTTTAAATTTAGAACCTAAATTTGGACTACACAAATAAACTTTTTTATATATTTCATGTATATTTCGAGTGAGAGCCGAAATTCCCTCGGGTGAGTGATTGAATTCTCTCGAGTGAGAGAGCAGGTTGTTTGTGAGGTTGGGCATTTGTTGTGGGTGTGTGAGGAGTGGCGGGCAGTGCATTTTCTTGGAGTAGCCGGATTTTATTTGGATCTGCTGGAGGGTGGAGCTAGGGTTCCTGGTTTGGGAGATTCAGTACTCAGATGGGGGACGGATCGCCTGATGGGGGTTCGAGAGGTAATTTGGAGGAGGGAGTTATGCGCAAGTTACTTCATATGTCTTTATCGGCCACCGAAACGGGTGAAGTTGAGATTAAAAGTGATGATATTAAAGTTAGTGAGGAAGAATGTAGGCGAAGTCTATTTGGTAAGATTGTGGGGGACAGGCATGCGGGTTTATTGGGAATTAAACGAACTATGGGCGCTATTTGGCGTATGCAGAACTCGATGGAGGTGAAGGAAATTAGTGAAAATTTCTTCCAGTTCATCTTCCTATCTCGTGATGATATGATTAAGGTGGGATCTGGGAATAATTGGACGTTCGGGAACCAATATCTGGTTTTGAAGGAGTGGTTTCCTGGGCTGCATAGTGCTCACTGCTGTTTCGACGAAATCAATCTGTGGGTGCAAGTGCTAAATGTGCCATTAAACTGGATGAGTACGGATGTGGGCATAAAGATTGGACAGATTTTCAACAAAGTTAAAAATGCCATTGTCTGTAAGGTTGGAAGGGATGTTGGGAGTTTCATCAAAATTCTGGTGGCCATTAATCTGAAGAAACCTATTCCCAGGTGCACTTCAGTCAAATTGGGTGATCAGAAGGTTATGGTCGTGTTTAGGTATGAGAAACTTGTTAATCTGTGTTATTATTGCGGGTTGATTGGACATCTTGAAAGGAATTGTAAAAAAAGGGAAGTGGATGTTGAAGGGAGATGTGCGGTGGAGGGGCAATATGGTGACTGGATGAAAGCCAGTGAAACTTATCCTGGGGGCAGATCCTTTATCAGTGAGAGCTCGGGTGATAGGGGCAGCATCCCTAAATCAAATTCTATAATTGATTCTAGGAGATCAGATAATATTTCTCCTCAGGGGACTTCTTCTGAAGACATAATTAATAAGGCCTTTCAGGAAGGGGGGGGGGAGCAGGGTTTAGAAGCTGGCTCTTTAGTTATAAAAGAGCTGAGGAGTGAGGCAGAACCCTCCAGGAAGGCAAGCTGTGTGAATGAGGAGATGGCTAATAACTCTGGCATGGAAGTTCTGATGAGTACTGAAGAGAATATCCAGGGGGTGGCTCGGAACCCAGGAGAGAAGGGGGGCAGATATGTTCATACAACTTAAGGCAGAGGCCAGGCCCCACGTGGAAAAGAAGAATTCCTGTTCAGAGTAATATGGTGACTTCTTTTGAAGATTCTTCATTGCTCAAAGCTGCTGTAAGTATGAAAAGGAGTAGAGCTATTGTCATTTATGAGGGGCAGGATAATGTCAGTGAGGGGGAGCCCAGTGATAAGAAACAGAAGGGAAACAAAGATTCAAACTTGGTGGAGAAGGCCAGCCACAAATGGCCCCACAGTGATCAATGAAGGCCATGGTGTGGAACTGTAGAGGGCTGGGTGGGCCCTCTACAGTTTCCCAGATCAAGGATTCGAGAAGAATCCACCACCCTAATATTATATTCTCATCTGAAATTAAAAAAATAGAAACTTTACTACTACTGTATGTAGAAAGCTTGGCTTTCTGGGAAGATGGTTTTTTGTGGATCCTGTTGGTACTAGAGGTGGGTTACTTTTGCTGTGGGATCAGTTAACAGAGGTGAATCAAGTAGTTGGGAATGATTTCTGTATTCAGGTAGAAGTCAAAGGAGTTGGCCTTGATGAGTGGAGTTGGCTGGTGTTTGTGTACATGAGCACTGATAGAAGGGAGAGAATCAGACAATGGGAATTTTTGGAGGAGAGGAAAAGTGCCTGGGGAGATGAGTGGTTGATAGCTGGAGATTGGAATGACATTGTGTGTAATGAAGAAAAGAGAGGTGGTGTGGCCAGAAGTCCAAGTAGCTTTGTGGGATTTCAGTATTTCATTAGCAACATGGCAATGCATGAAATTCCTCAGGTAGGGTCTTTTTTTACCTGGGGAAACAATAGAGCTGGGGATGGGTATGTGGAGGAAAAGCTTGATAAAATTTTTGTTTCTGAAGCATGGTTATCTAAATTTCCTAGAATGGAGGCCTCTAACTATTTCAGATCTTCCTCGGATCATAATGTGCTGCTTTTTGATACTGAGAGAGAGGTGATCAGAAAACACAAAAGATTTCAATTCAATAGTAGTTGGGTGGCCATGGAGGGTATTGAATGAGCAGTGAAGAAAGGGTGGCAGGTGAGGGTGGAAGGGTCTGCTATGTTTCAAGTTCATCAAAGGATTAAGCACACCAGAATGGCCTTACTGGCTTGGCATAAACCAAATCACAGGAATAGTGAGAGAGTTATCAAAATCCTCACTGGTAAATTGGCTGACATGAGGGGAGAGGGGAAGGATATTGATTGGGAAGAATGGGGAGAATTGAAGAGAGATCTTGATAAAGCTCATGGTGAGGAAGAAAGTTACTGGAGGAGTAAATCTAGGGCTCTCTGGCTCAAAGGGGGAGATTGCAATTCCAAATATTTCCATGCTGCTGTCTCTCAAAGAAGGCATATCAATTCTATCACCAAACTGGTCAGTAGTACGGGGGCAACTTATGACAACCCAGTAGATGTTGAGAACCACATAGTCATTTTTTATTCTAATCTGTTCACTTCAGAAGGATCTAGAGGGAGTAATGAGCTTCTTCAGCACATTCCAAGGACTGTTTCTGATGCTTCTAACTCAGATCTGCTGAGACCTTTTAATGAGGAGGATATCAAGGCTGTGGTGTTTAATATGGCTCATGAGAAAGCGCCAGGTGATGATGGTATGACAACTATATTTTTTCAGAAATTTTGGCATATTGTTAAGAATGATATGTGTAGAGCTGTGTATTATTTCTTTGATTCTAGGCATATGCTGAAAAATTGGAAACACACCATTATAACTCTGATTCCTTAGTGCATGTACCCTGATTCTTTGAGCAAATTTAGACCTATCAGTCTATGTGGGGTGCTTTTTAAGATTATTGCCAAGTTGTTAGCTGATAGATTAAAGCTGTGTCTGGATGATTGCATTAGCCACTCTCAAACTGCATTTGTGCCAGGGAGGTTGCTGTTAGATAATGTTGTGATTTCCCATGAGTTGTTTCACTATTTGCATAGACATAGAACTGGGTCTAATGTGTTTATGGCAATTAAACTGGATATGGAGAAGGCTTATGACAGGGTTGAATGGGAGAGTATTAGAAAAGTGATGGGAAGAATGGGCTTTCATTCAAGATTTATTCAGTGGATTATGAATTGTATCTCTCATCCATCATTCTCTTTCAATTTAAATGGCAAGGTCTGTGGTTATATTGAATCTTCTAGGGGAATCAGACAGGGGGACCCACTGTCCCCATATCTTTTCATCTTAATGTCTGAGGTGTTTTCATCTGCCCTGAATCATTTGGTCTTTGAGGATGAGTTCAGAGGGGTTAAAATTTCAAAAGAGGGACCTATGGTTTCTCATCTTCTCTTTGCAAATGATGCCTTGGTTTTCTGTAAGGCTGATGAAGCTCATGCAAGCATGTTATTGGAGGTTCTTCATAAATACCAGTTGTTCACTGGTCAAAAAGTGAATTTGCACAAATCCTCTCTTTTTCTGAGCAAAAATGGTTCTACTTCCCTAAGTGCCAGACTTTCTGCTATTCTAAATGGGGTACATATCAAGAGATCTTCCAGGTATCTTGGGCTACCGTTGGGCATTGGAGCTTCTAAAATCAAAACTTTTCAATTTGTGGTTGAGGTTGTTAGAGAGAGGATCTGTAGTTGGAAGAACCACTTCCTATCTACTGCTGGGAAGGAGGTTTTAGTGAAACATGTTCTAAGTGCTTTGCCTGTGTTTGTCATGTCCTGTTTTGTCATTCCTATTTCTGTGTGCAAGGAGGTGTGTCGACTCATGGCTAGATTCTGGTGGCAGAAGGGAGATAACAATAGTAAGGGGATGCATTGGCTTTCTTGGGACAATCTTGCAATTCCTAAAGATGAGGGGGGTCTGGGATTCAAAGATCTGCAATTGTTCAATAAGGCACTGATCATGAAGCAATTGTGGAGAATTATTGAAAAGCCTGATTTGTTGATGAGCAGAATTTTAAAGCATAAGTATTTCAAAGGTTGTTCTATGTTTGAGTGGCAGAATAATGGAGGTGCATCCTGGTTGTGGTCATCATGGGCCTCCTTCCTTCCTGATTTGCAGCAGTGTGTTAAACTCACCATAAGGAGTGGTCTTCAAACTAGGCTTAATGAGGTTAACTGGGTTCCAGGGATCAAATGTAGGAAACCTGAGCTTAGAGTTGGGATTGATGGGGGAAGCTTTAGAGTCAAAGATCTGTTAATGGCTGGAGGGAAGTATTGGGATAGTAATCTTGTTAAATCTTTGTTTACTTCTGAGGCTGCTGACCATATTCTTCAGATTAACTCCTTGAACCCAAGGTTTGAGGATGCTTGGCATGATTTGCTTGTTAAAGGAAAGTTCTCAGTTAAGCTAGCTTATTCTAAACTGCTGGCTAGAAAGATGACAATGAAGGAAGTGGCTGAAAATAGTATGTTAGCAGGGGGTAATCTGAAAGCTAGAAAGAGATGCTGGAAGCTTAAGGTGATGGGAAAAGTGAAGCATATGATCTGGCAAGCATTCTCTAACATCCTGCCTGTGAACACCAATCTGCAGAAAAGGGGAATGGAAGTGGATGTTATTTGTGGGGTTTGTGGGGAGGAACCAGAATCTGTAGAGCATACTTTCTTCTTTTGCAGAAAAGCCAGAAGAGTATGGCAGATTGCCCAGGTTCATTGGAATAGAGTGCAGGAAAAGAAGATGTCTTTCAAACAATGGTGGTGGTGGCTCAGTACAATGAAGCAAGATCAAACCTCTGAAGACAGAATTTAGTTATCCACATATATCTTGTGGTGGCTCTAGAGAGCTCGGAATTTGTGGGTGTTTGAGCGGCAATGGCAACCTGAGGACTGGATCATCAAAGCTGCTCATTGTGACTGGCTTGATTTCAAAAAGAGCTACAGCAAGGAGTGACAGATGCAATGGTTTTAGCCTAGGTCCTGTGTCAGTGGGCTGTAAATCTTGTTTGTGGTGTGCTCTTAATTTGGTTTGTTTTAATGATCTGTGTTATGTAGTCGTGTTGTTCGGTCTGGATTTGTTTTTTGGCTTTGGGTCCTAGTTCTTGGGTTGTTATTTGTTTGATTCTGGTTGTGGTGTTGTCTTGTTTAGGCTAGCCGAGGGCTTGTCCTCCCAGCTATTTAGGATTGGGGTTTTCCCTTGTAAACATTACCCATTTTTTGGGTCGTTTTATGAAGTGGATTATATCGTTGGAAAAAAAAATGTATAATATATATATATATATATATTTCATGTATATATATGTATTATATATCTCGCATTTTTTTAGATTTATTGTCAGTTCCCTTATCGTTCAAAATTATCAATTAATCTGTAGAATTAAATTACTAATTTTAAATTTTATTAACCAATGTTTGTTCAAAGATCATTATAATTTTTTAGAGGAATATATCAATTTGTCGAATTATCATCAATATATTATTATGCGAATATGCTAAATTTTAAGAATCACATCACCTTGATTTTATAAGAATGTGGTTCATCCACATTTTATTTTACATTCTAATCAACCAATTGAGAAATGAGAGAGAAGTATTATTATCATTTTCAAAATATCTAATTATTAATTTCTTTTTGTTTCTTATTTATATTTTATTTTATTTTTGTCAATTGACAATATTATGTTTGATCACATTGTGCACGCAGATAATTATTTAGATTTAAAGTTGTGAACTTAATAAATATCTTATTTGGTTCACAGTCCATATAATAAACAATTTGACATTTGTCAAAATTTAGGTGATAACAACATTTATGTATTGTAAATGCTTTCATTTTGTTTTAAATAATTTCAAATATACTTCTATCCATTCCAAATAAAATTCATACTATTTAAATTCGAACATTTCATACCAAAAATAATCACCTACTTTATACTACAAAATCGAACATTTATTATTAACAACACATTTGTTGATATCCGAGTCGACCATCGTAATCATTCGCCCGATTAGGAGATAGTATGGTCAGACCGGCGGGGACCCGACCCCTCCCCGGTGCCGAACCAGATCATATAAAAGTAGCGAGCACGAGGACGACTCGAAGGACGAGTAGGCGTCCCGGCGTCTTGGGACGTAGTGCCGAGCTGGTGAGGTGCCGACTTCAAAAAGTGGTCCCGAGGGCAGGAAAATCAATTGACGTCAAGTGCCGAACTGCAGTAGGCCGAATGGCCGGGTAGGAAGATGCCGCGGTTGAAGGTCAGTCAGCGAGGTTATGATGGGCTTCGGACAGTGACGCATCGATGGGACATTTTGTGGGAGCCGGTTACTCAAAAGAAGTAAGAACCATTGGCTAGGTTTGACAGCATTAAATGCACCCCATGCTGACATTTAATGCAACATAGATAATCGTGGCCACTCTGCTGACAACATTAAATGCCTGACACTGCATGTCATTCCATTCTCTTGTGCTACGGGACGGCGTGAACAGTGTCCCAACAGTGCCCAGCTGAGAATAGTATAAATAGCTCATTTATGTCATCTTGAAGGGGCAGCTGAACTCACTTAATTCTCTAAGTAATAGCATATTTTTCTCTCTCTAAAAGCTTGTAATAGTTCTCTTATCACAGCAAAGTGCCGACTACAACTGTCGAATGCCGAGCTGAACCATATTAATAAAAATTTATTTCCTCCCATCTTATTCTCTTCCAAATAATCTCACCCGGAAACTTAATTAATCGTTGACCGGAAACATCCGTCAACAGTTTGGCGCTAGAAGGAGGGCACTATAAGTTGTTTGGTGTCGAATTTTTGTTTGTGAACCCCACTGCCTTTCCGTCATTTCGTTTCAGCTTCACCGTGAAAAATGACATCCTTATGAACTAAAATAAGCATTTGGTACGAATTCCATATCCTTATGAACTAATTTTGCACCAATAATGTCTATCACTGTTTATGAACTGAATATGCATGTCGTATGAACTAAGCATGCATCATGAATGAATTAAATATGCACATATATATATTTAACAATTTATGCACTATCGTATTAACTAAATATGCATCATAAATGAACTAAATTTGCATCATTATATGTTATATTTAAATATAAAATGTGCACTATGGATGATGTAAATATGCATTTCGTATGAATTAAATATGCATTATGAATTAACTTAATATGCATGATTATAAGTTTACTTTAAATATAACAAATATGCATTTCATATTAACTAAATATGCATCATGAATGAACTAGACATACATCATGAATGAACTAAATATGCATCATTATATATTTAATTTAAATATAATAAAAAATGCACTACGGATGAACTAAATATACATTTCGTATGAACTAAATATGCATCATCAATAAAATAAATATGCATCATGAAAGAATTAAATATGCATCGTTACATATTTAATTTAAACCTAACAATTATGCACTATGGATGAACTAAATATGCATGATTATATATTTAATTTAAATAAAACAAATATGCATTATGGATGAACTAAATATACATGTCGTATGAACTAAATATGCATCATGAATGAATTAAATATGCATCATGTATATATTTAATTTAAATATAACAAACAAGAATTATGGATGAACTAAATATGTATTTCTTATCCACTAAATATGCATCGTGAATGAACTAATATGCATTATGAAATAAATATGAATTTTGTTAATCTCAATTACGTATGCATCATTTATAATTAAAATATCCATTATATATTATCCAAATATGCATAAGAAATAAACTAAATGTGCATGAAGTATATAATATAGAAACTCTAGGGCCATATTATAATTATTCAAACTATAAAGAAATTACAAATTCAACTCAAGGATCTAATTGCAATAACACTTACGTTTATAAAATTTCACCTAAACCCCACAAGTTATCTAATTTACAAAACTTAGTCCCTGCCATAAAATCTGAAAAATTCTGCCAAACCCTATTCTTCAATCCCGGAGGCGACGACGACACGAGGTGACAGCGACGACGACGAATGATCTGAGGTAGATGAACAAGACGACGAACGAGATCTGGTGTACACAAACGAACGACGACCACCAGCAGCAGCAGCAGCATGCCTCCGTCGAAGGCTCAACCACGTCCGCGCAACCGTTCCCGTGAACAGAAAACAGGCGAACAACAACCACGTCCGGCCAGCACCTTGTGCACAACCTTTTCCGGAGAAAGTCGAGATTGAGTCTTGAAGAGGTTGTGGAGGCCGGCTACCTTCGGAGCTTGGTTCTTCTCCGACAGTGGGCTCGTCATAGGCTGTCGGAGGTCTTCGACGGCAAAATTTAATTACACTGGCGAAATCTAATTCCGGCGAGCTGTTGACCAGTCAAAGATTGCCGGTCGGCGGTCAATGGCAGTCAAATCCTGGCTGCCGGTGGTCAACAACCAGTCAACATAATTAATTATTATGTAAATAATTTTAAGAAAATATTATTTATTATTATTTAAGTAATTTAAATTTAATAATAATTACTTTTATTATTTTATTAATTTATATTTGAATTGATCAATACGAGTCATTGATCTTGACAAAATCAATGGCTAGGATTGAGTTTCATATACTTATTTGAAGGAGTTGTTTCATTGGATCTATCCCCAATA